>CACRXK020004807.1:0-30281 GCA_902702795.2 Paramuricea clavata | reverse complement strand
ATCAACTTTGGAATAGACTATATTCTCACCGGGGAAACATGAACTAAATGGATATTTACATCAACACTAAATTTTGCTCGTGCCTACGGAGCTAGTTGGATTAAAACAGATGTTAAGAAGTAAGTGAAAATGTGAACTTTGTGAATTATACTTTCATTAAAATGTTTCTGAAGGTCTGCTAATGGCAAATGACAGGTGTGACAGAGCTGTCAATATACCCATATTTCAATGTTTATGTTGAATTGACCCATCTTCTTTGAGGTATAGCTTAAAAATTAGGGTATGCTCATCACTTGAAACTAGCTTTAAATCAAAGTTTTATCTATAGTCTTTTTACTAGAATTAAAATCATTCATGGGAAAAATGTGCCAAGGGGTTGAAATTGCCCTTGTAAATATACACTATTTTTGACATGTTTGGGTTAGTATTTTGAAAGGTGTTCTGGAAGGAAAACATGTTTTGAACAATACTGGTTGACCCTTAAATTATAACTAGTGTTATGTAAATCACAGAAAATTGAAAAAAGTCTGGTCCATACACAATAGTTTGGATTCTATGAGGTCCCGAATGCGGCTTATTTCAATGTTTAATCTGTTTACCTGGAAAAACATAGAAAATTTAATAAGTCAAGAATTTGACTATGCTCATCACCCAAAACCAGATTTTTCTAATTGCTTTTTCACCTGGGTTTGTGGCAATACCAGTTATGCAACCACGAAAAATGCGCGCGGCACTTTTTTTGAACACTGAAGATGGCAACATTTGATGTTGTTATATATTGCCATCCTCTTATCTTAGTATAACTTAACTTATTTTAGTGAGTTTGTTAAAGAATTGTGCTCACTACATGATAAATTTAAGTTATGTTTTGTTATTTTTAGGTGATAGTATCTGTTCACATGTGTGTTGGTATCAAATTTTGCACAAGATCAAATTATTATTTCACATTCCTTTATTGAAATATCCAAATAAATGGAATATGACATCAAGCTGGAGGACTAAATCCTGTTTCTAAACTTGTTTTTGTAAAAATAGAAAATAACAACTTATACTATGTTGTTCTAATAAAAACTATTGTTTTTTATATGCATATTCAATTTTTAAAATTACATTTCATTCTTTGTTAAAATGTGTACCAAGAATACTGAAATCTTTCAGAACAGCTAACAGTACTTTTATAACTTATATAGCCAAGTGTTCTACCTATTTCTGTTCAGCCATTAGACAACTGATGGGTAAAATATTAGATTAGAATTTTTCAACAAAATGAGCTTGCCTGTTTTCAAAGCATAAAAAGCAATAAATAAAGCAAAAGTACTTATTTTTAATTTAAAATCTTTGGACTGTTCAGCTTAATGTTTTCCACTAAATATTACAAAGTTTTTGTTCATTAAAATGTTGTTTTATCAGCTTTAAAACCAGATAAACCCACAAAGCACTCCTAAATATATGTCGCCATTTTGATTTTCTTCGCGCATGCTCAGACAAATTGCCCACCTGTTCTGGGCTACCATTAATGTGCTCTATCAAATTGATAATGTCGCCAGGGACTGGTGTGGAGGCAGGAACATCTGGAAGAGGTAGACAACTCAAAGAATCTGCATTGGTTGCCTGGTCTGTAGATCAACTCATATTCGTACGCTAAGAGTGTCAACGCCCAACGCTGCATTCTGCTTGATCCCATTGTGGGTGTCGCTTTGTCAGAATTTAGCAATCCAAGCAATGGTTTGTGGTCGGTGTAGACTACGAAGTGTCTACCATACAAAAACTGGTGGAACTTTTTACCGCAAATAGGATGGCCAACGCTTCTTTATCTAATTGCGAGTATCCTCGTTCAGGTTTGGAAAGTGTCCTTGACGCATATGCAATCGGTCTCTCCAAACCATCATTCATCTTATGTGCCAAAACCGCGCCCACCCCGTACGTAGATGCATCGCATGATAACAGCAACTCCTTCTCCGGGTTGTAATGCACGAGAACTTGTGATGACTGCAGAAGGGCCTTAGCAGTGTCATAGGCTTCTTGTTGTCGGCTGCGCCACACCCAACGTGTTCCTTTACGTAGAAGCTCATGCAGTGGCTCTAATGTGGATGACAGGTTCGGAAGGAATTTGCCATAAAAATTGCCCATGCCCAAGAAAGACTTCAATTCTGTGACATTTGTAGGAGCTGGAGCATCTTGAATGGTTTTCACCTTGGCTGCCACTGGATGGAAACCCTCTGCGTCAATGTACGTCGTGACCCAGACACACAAGTGAAGGTTTCATGAACTGGCACTTTGATGCTTTAAGTCGTAACCAGGCATCCGATATACATTTCAAAACTGCTTCAATATTCATGAGGTGCTCTTCTTCCGTGGTACCGGTGATGAGGACGTTATCAAGCAAAACACCTACATACATGTGGTATACCATGGAGAAATCCCTCCATCATTCTCTGAAAAATACCGGGTGCTGATGCCACACCATAAGGCAGGCGATTGTACCTGTAAAGACCTTTGTGGGTGTTGATGGTTAAAAATTCCTTGGAATTTTCATCTACTAGCATCTGTTCGTATGCATAACTTAAATCTAATTCAGTAAAGGTCTTACCCCCAGCAAGCTTTGTATAAAGGTCATCGAGTTTGGGGATTGGGTATGCATCTAATTTTGAAACCTTATTTACAGTAAGTTTATAATCCCCACAAACTCTCACCTTCCCATCTTGCTTAATGACTGGAACTATTGGGGTAGCCCATTCAGAAAATTGGACTGGTTCAACTGTCCCTGCTTTTTCTAACCATTCGAGATCTTGTTCAATCTTTTCTCGCAACGCATACTGTAGGGTATCGGTCTGGCTTTAAGAAATACAGGTGTGACCGATGGGTTCACATGAATCTTAGCTGTGGCACCTTTAAGGGTACCCAGACCTTCTTGAAACAGGTGTGAGTACCTTTGAACTACTGCATCTAACTGCTGATTTATCGGTATTAACTTTTTAATCATAGGCCAGTTCAGTTAGCCAATTTCTCCCCAGAAGAGCTGGACCTTTCCCTTCCACTACGAGTAAAGGTAACTTGAATTATTTCCCATCGTAAGATGCTGTTACCTCTAGGGACCCTTTTGGCTTCACTTCCTCCCCAGTGTATGTACGGAGAATCACATCCGTATTTCCTAGGGGTGGGACTTTCCCTTCACTGTTCAAGTCTACATAGGTTGCTTCACTAATAACAGACAATGAAGCACCAGTGTCAATTTCCATATCTATGGATGTCCCATTGATAGATATGTTTACTTGGTATGGGGTGGTGCTTTTATGACCAAATGTAAACATAGAATATGCTGGTGGGGCACTTTCTTCATTAGGGCTGTCTTCGCTCGAACTTCCCTGTCCCTGTTCTGAAAGGTGATGGGTTGGTTTTGCTTTAGGTGGTTGCTTCCCTTTTGCTTTGCTTCTACCCTGGCCCTGGATATATGACCAATTTTCCCACATGCATGGCACTTAGCTTCCTTAAAACGGCATTCAGTGGGGCTGTGGTTCCCACCACACCGACTGCACCTATAACCCGTGTTTTGTCCCTTGGGAACTCGAACTGTTCCGTCTAGTTTATTCATGCCATTCGCCCCTGGCGTGTTATTCTTCTGCAGATTTAAAGCGTCCTTTTCGGATGTTTCAATTGCTATAGCGAGGTCAAGAGATCGCTTCAGAATCAGTTCAGGTTCTGCTAACAAACGACGTTGAATTCTGTGGTCACTTGTCCCACACACAATTCGATCACGCAACATTTCGTTCATATTTGAACCAAATTCGCAATTTTCTGAGAGACGCTTTAACTCTGCTAAATACATTGGAATTGTCTCACCTTGTTGTTGGCGGCGCGTGTTAGATTTGAATCGTTCAACTATAACACTTGGCTTTGGCTGGTAATGATCTTGCACTAATTTCGCCAGCTCTTCGTAACTCTTGCTTTTAGGTTCTTCAGGAGCAACTAAACATCGGCTTAACTTATACGTCTTTGCCCCAACACTAACCAGGAAAATTGATCGCAGTTTCCCTTCATCTTCGATTTCATCTGCCTCGAAGAAGTGATTCATTCGCTCGATGTAATGTTTCCATTCTTCATGCTCGCCATTAAATTCCTTGATTTTTCCAAACGTTGTCATGCTGTAATTTCGTTCGATTTTCAATCAACCAAGCCCGTTTGGTCGCTTAAAAGGATTGATAACTTCTTTGGCCGAAATAAAAAGATTTTCCTCGTCGCCAGTGTAGTGTTTTGTAGTTTATATTTCGATATTAAAACACACGAACAAGTATATTACAGTCTACTTTAGTCGAGCTCTTTAGTCAAGAACAACAACGTGGTGTGCATCGTCACACTGGTTTACGTCAATAAACGGTACATAACGCCAAATATGTCCTTCCATGCATGGTTCAACTAATAAGCATACATCATAGGGCAGCAGATCAGGCCGTAACTAGGATTCTGAGACAACCGAGTCGACCACCCAAGGTGCGAGCTTCTGGAGGGGTCTGGGGGCATACCCCACAGTTCTGGAGGGGTCTGGGGCATACCCCACATAGTAGTTTTTGAAGCTCAGATAAGCTATTTCCCGCGTTTTGAGGAGTTTTCCAACAAGAAATTAACCTTATAAACAGTGACACAGTTTCCCAAATGTAATCCAGTCCCAATAAGGCAACATGGTATGATGATGCGGTAATTAAAATGTGTGTGGTATAGTATTATCATTCACCACACTTCAAATTCTACAGTACTGTATTACATTTATTGGGGTACTTGAAATCAACGCATTTGTCTTCTCTGTGTCACTGAAAAGCAAGATAGGGTGGTCTCTTTGGAGTATCTTTGCTTGGAAAAACTGAACTAGAATTTCGTCCTAAAATGCCATTTCATGCCTTGTTGCACAAGCAAATTATTTCAATCATGGTTTAGGTTTCTGGTGATGTTTAAATTTCAGTCCCAAATTCTGGCCTACCAAGTCAACTGATTCGGTGGACTCATAGCTACTTACAGGCCCGCAGATGATGGTCAAATTCAGAAATGTTAACAACTTAACATCGTTTTCTCACTTTGATACATAATTGCTGGTTGACCACCTACTGCAGTAGTTCTTAGGGACCTCACTGGGGGGGGGACAAAATTGCCGACTGGAGGGACCAGTAAGAGGGCTAGGGGGACATGTCCTCCCCAGTCTATATGTTAAAAGAGGCCCTGAATTAAATACAGAAAGGTCTTTCTCTGCATGGAACTTCCCATGCATACTGCATTATGCAATGTCTTTCTCATAATTAGAGACCTTTAGTTTGACATTTACAGCTAACACCGAAACGCTAACGATGATTGTGATTTATCTACGCTCTTGTAGAAATTACACTAATTTTGTTACATAATAAACATCCTACACAAAGCTCGTGACATTCAGCAATAATGATTATCAGAAAATTAGTTAGTCACTACTAACGTATTAGCCCAGACAGTAAATTCAGCTTTTAAGTTTGAAGTATAAATTTTACACATGGATCCTGATACATTTTATTTCTATTTTTATAATATGAATTTTAATACACAAAAGTCATATGCCCTTGAAAAATATTCTGCATATTCCTTCAACCGTGCTCAACAATAGTGACCCAACACCGCGGAAAAACGTCTGCGCATGCACCAAATTATGAAAATATGGCGGGTAATTTGAATATCAATTTCTAAAACAAAAACATGCTTATTAATTGGTCAAAAATTAGTAAAACAAACGAGTAAATATAGCAAATGGGTAGACTAGACATTAATTGAAAGCGTCCTGGCATTTAAAGTATTGAATGAAATATAATTCATGTAAAAAATTGTTGATTTTAACGGACACGACTTCGAAAATTTTTGCAGAATTATTCAAAACAAAAATTCAAACTAAAAAGTTAAGAAAACTCTCGAAAAGTTAAGCTTTTTAACCCACTCAAATTGTAGAATAAATCCTAAAGTTTAATTATTGTGAACACGAAAATTTTTTATATTTGGCGACACAGTTTTTTTTAAAGAAATGTATCTCAAACGAAAATTCTGAAATTGTCGTTGCTTAGTTGATAAACAAAATGTTTCAGACGATAAATTTGTCAACAATCACCTTTAGTTCATGTTCTTGTACAATACAATTTCTTGAACCTTCTGGCTGTATTTATTCCTAGTTTTAGAATGACATGTTTATTTTTGCGCTCGAAATCTGGCTGTAAAGACGCACAATGAAGTCACTCCTTTTTACCGCCATTTTGAGCCTTCGGAAACGTTCGGAACAGCTTCTTATCAAGTTCGCAATACTATTACAGGTAAGGTTGACGCATGCGCAGACGTTTTTCCGCGGTGTTTAGTGACCCACCCCTTATTTTTCCCAGCCCACCCCTTCTTTTACTTTATGACCAGTCCCTGAAGTATAAAAACTCTACATAAAGTATTAAGACCATTATAAACAAACATTGAAACACAATTGATGCTAGCTTTAAAATGAGCGATAACATTCACGTGCAATTTCATGCATACCAGCTTGCATTAAAGTGAATTATCGAGTTAAGGTAATTCCGCAGTTTTGCACTGCGCACTTTTACTGCGCACATCTTATAATTTATAATTTCATCCATTCTACGTACCGTTTAAAAAAATCATTTTATGACAATTTTATTTTACTTCAAAACATCTTTGGTTACATCTTTGGTGCAAAGAATTACGTTAAAATCAATGTTTTCAAAAAAGGCATACAAAAGTGTAGCTAGGGTTCCCTGTGTCTGTGGTATATTTATTTACTTGTATTTCACGTTTTAATGCCACAATTCCCTAAATGATCGGTGATTCTCGTTTTTTGACACATAATTTATTTCTTTAATGCATTTTACATTTCCTATCCGAAATTAAAAGAAAAGTCATTTCTGAATCTTAAAAAAATCCTTTATCAATGCATGTTCTTAAAGAAAGCTGATATGTAAAGAAATGTGGAAAAGACACTTGTGGATCACAATTATACACGTTAGTAGTTCATTTTTCTCAAAACACAATATTGTTTCAAAAATAATTACAAGATAGGTTTACTAAAGCAAAATCCTCGCTAAAAAACGTCAATAAATATCGGGGTGTTGTGATTTTGCTGATACTCGTAATGGGCGTCAAGATGGCGCCATATTGGGGGCAAATTTGGTATATTGTGATTTTCATATCTTCTTAATGAGTTCGGTGACCCCAACTTTTTTATGTGATTTACTTTAAGTATATCATAAGCTCCATGCCTGGGAAGTTTCAGCACATTCTCATTTCGGGAACAAATACTGCCGAATTACCTTAAGCAAATGAACAGTTTTTAGACATTAAGTATCATTGCCGGTGTGTTTAGTATTGTATGTATATGAGTATATTAGCATATTTTTATCTATATTTATAAACTTAGTATTAGTTACAGGACCCTTAGTGAAAGCAGTATTTAGTTACACTGAATAAGGCTTTTATCCTGTATTTTTATCTGTATTCCTCAGCGAAGCTATCGAATGCAATGCGACAGCACTGATAACAGGTTTTGAAGCGACAAAATAGCACCGGCGAGGCGCACGAGATATCAAATTACATGTTCGCACTCCATGTGGATTCTTGTATGATAAATATTTATGTTCAGCGAAAATTTCATCCATTTCGGCCGTTAAATCTCGAAGCAACCAAATGATTTCATATACACGCTGACATGTAAACAATACTAAACTATAATAAATAGCTCCCAAAACGTTCCAACAAACTCGCAAATATTTTTACACTTCCAGGCATTTGATTCGGATGAAAACCCGTACACACATCAGAAAATACCCGGAAATTGATCACAACTTGTAAAGCTGAACGATTCTTTAATACTTTTGCAGAAATTCAACAAAATGTGCAAACGTAATTTTCCCACTCCTAATATAAAATAGTATGGGAAATGGCGCTGGTCGCACACTCGCCCCAATGTATTTGCACCCCCTGAGCCAATTGCGTCGAAAACCTTGAATCCCCATATTAGTTGAATCTTTTATTTCTGAATCGAAAGGCGGTGACATTTCTGTCTTCATAGCATGCACTGAACCGAAGATATGAAATTTCTAGCAAAAAATTGTTTCTTGGGACGCCAGCACAATAAGCATGCTTTTTGACGACTCGAAACAAAGCACTTAAAACAGTTGGAAAATTCTTGTATCACATACTGATAGAATCAACGACGATAACCACAGCAAGTCAGAGTTTAATTGATGTACACTAAAAAATGCCGCCGAACTGACATAAACTAGCTACGCGGCTGAGTAAAGCCCTTATAGGCAGATGGGTGGTTAGTATAGGTAATACTGTAGCATGGTTTCAAGTGCAATTTGGATATAACATGCACGAGGGAGTTTTTCAAAGACCTCAAAATAGCACGAGTCCGAAGGACGAGTGTTATTTGAGGTCTTTGAAAAACTCACGAGTGCATGTTTATCCAAATTTCACAGCAAACCATCCTGTTACTTATTAATAATTTACATAATAAAGTTCGAGACAATTGTAGTTTTAACTTACGCGTTTATAGTGAACATTCCACTGGCAAAGATTTCCTGGCTTTGTTATATCATATTATACAACGCTAACAGCTTGAAAATTCCACTCAACTGTGTAATTTTTGTTAGTATTGTTTGCGCTAAATGCCTTTCCATTTAAAAATAAAGACAAAAGCGATATTTTCCGCGCAAAGGCAGCTTTTACTTTGTGTAGCGCGGCGCCATGTTTGTTTTGTTTTGAAGCAATCTGTGATCGTTAGTCTTTAAACTAAATTGCTTTAAACTGATTGGTTGATTTAATCATCACAATGTTTTTCCACCAATCAGATCAGTTTGTTACAGATTTTTGCACTGCGATTACAGAAAATTACACTGCATGTGATTACAAAATATTGCACTGGGATTACAGAAAATTGCACTGTAATTACAGAAAATTGCACTGCTGTTTGGGATTAACGGCACTGAAATCAACCAATCACAGTCCAGTAATATCTTTATGTATATTATTATACTGAGAAAAACACGCCGGCGAAAATATCTCGCTCGAAACGCATGGAAGTATCTTAAATTTAAACGCTTGAGAAATTTATTGCAAATAAACTCAATGTAGCTCAGTATTTCTACGCCTGTTATATAGAAAGCAGTATATCTGGGCAAGAATATGCCAAATTAATTTGGACGTAAGTTATGTTTTATTCTTGCTTTTGTTCAAACTATTGAGAGAAATTGCGACAGGTAACTAGAAATGAGAATAGTAAATATGTAAATTTGAAATAAACTATGAAAACTTACCACCAATGAAGATTCAAGTTCTACCGTATTCACTAAAGTTTCGTTCGGAAGATGTAAACCATAATTATTCAGTAAACCAACATAAAAGTTGACAGATGAATGAGCGTTGCATTAATATTGTCGTTTATCAATAAAATATTCATGAACATTAGACAGTGACTTAAAAGTCATTGTATATGTTATTTAAAATGAATTGAGTAGCCTATCTGGCATAATTTAACACTTAATTCTCAGTTAGGCAACTCGATCTCTTTAATGAATTGGGATAACAAGTATTCCCAAATCATTTCCATCATTGAGCTGAAGATTTTGATGATAAAATTCATCTCAGCTGCAATTTTAGGATCTTTCAATGCCGTGTCAAATTGGAGCATTAATTTGGTGTATATTTGGTGTATATTAATTAAATACTTTATTTGCAGTTTTCCATATCTATTTATTTTATTGGTCTGCAAGGGTTTTATGCAACTATTATTTATAGCACGTTGTTTTCGGTTATTCATTTTTATTTCAATTTCCAGTTGATCCGATAATATTCATCAGTATTAGCTACTTTTCATGTTACAAGCCATAGTCGGCACGAAAATAGCAGGTGGCATTCCTCGAGAGCCAAATACAGCAACATCTTAGAGCTTCCTTCGCATCATGTAGCAAATCGGTTTAATTGAAACCTTCATGAAAGATATTCGTTTGTGAATATTCGAAAATATATACGGCCGAAATAACTCTACAGTACAAACACATTGTTGGGTATTGGGATAACGGAATAATAAGTAAATTTCTCGATGTTTCCGCCAGCAAACGCGCTCCTATAACCGTACGAAAATATGAGGTATATAAAGAACTATACATTGATATCCACCGAATTACTATTTATTTAATTTTTACTTAAAAATGTGGAAAAAAATACTAGCTATGGGACCGAGTAAAGTTCCCCGCCAGCTGACTTTAATTAATGAAATAAATAACATTTCCCGAGATATTTTCGTCAGGGCTTTTTTGTCTATAATTATTATCAGCTGGCGAATTGAAGAACTTTACTAGGCCACATAGCTACAAATCTTCGATTCTAAAAGCAGTATAACTGGCCAAGAATATGCAAAATTAATTTCGATTTTGTTCAACAAATACTAGGTAAATTTAATTAGAAATGCAGAGCAAATATATAAATTCGAAATAAAATGGGAAAACTTACCAAAAATGAATACTCAAGTTCTATACTGTATACACTAAAGTCCCATGAACATTGAGGAGACGTACGTACGACTGTAATCGTGCATGAAAGTTGTTCAGACGAATATGTGTTGTATTTTAATTTCCTTATACTTAATATAATATTCATGAGCTTTAGACATCCACTTAAGAGTTATTGTACACATTTCAATATAAAATAACTAAATTGCTTGACGTAATTATACTACTTGACACAATATAAGCCAGTCGAGAATGGCAGCTGAATATTTTTGAAGAATTGGGACGCAAGGTATTCCTGAACAATTTTCGTGAAACTGAAGATTTTTCTGATTAAATCGTTCTCCGCTGCATTTTATGATCTTCCCAAGTATACCGTGTTAAATTGAGGCACTACTGTAGTGTATTTTAGCACATTTTGACTCAATTAAATAGATGATTATCATCTACTTGTGCACTTTTGACAATTGATGCTGTTCATCTATTTACCGCGGAGACTGTGTTATGTCTCAACGGACTGTTTAATAAACAAGTAGGAGTGTTTTATCACATATAAAACACGATGCGTAGCGGAGTGTTTTATATGTGATAAAACACGAACTACGAGTTTATTAAACAGCTTCAAAAACGTCTCAGTTAGATCACGGCATTAGCGAAATAATTTTCCAAAATAACTTTGTATTAGCTGAGAAAATGCAAGTTGAAATTTGAAGCGTGTTTTTTCACATATAAAGACACGCCACGCTTATGATTTCTCTTTGTGTTTTCCTCATGAATTATTAATGAGTTTTTGAAAGACTTGTTAAAACACTTAGGCCGTCACATGTCCTGCTCTATCTTTCAAGTTTGTTGTACATGCCGCGAGGCTAAAACATTCCGCCATAACACAATGCATATTAGTTTCCTTGTTCAGGAAATACAAAGCCTCCGTTCACTAGTGTACACAATAGGTAGAAATAGACTTGAAACTTTGATAAAAGTGTTTCCATGGCAACATAGTCGCCACTCGTGGATAAAAGCAATATGGCGGCTCAAATAAGCTGGTCGCTCAAGCATTTAAAATTGAATAAATGTTGTTTCATTTTGAGGATGTTTCACAATCACTTCTAAAAATCACAGAGAAGCGCCTGAAGAGATTTGTTGCTTGACACCCGCGCATGAATCATAACTTTATCCCTGATGGATTTTTCAATCCTCTTGCCCTTGTCTTTTAACGGGATAAAAAGTAAATAACTGGACTACCCGAAATAACTGGACTACCCTCCTTTATCTTCACCAGCCATAGGCAGCCCAGATATATGTGTTGATTTTATACTAGTGTCTGTCTGAAAGTGAAATAGCTTTAAACACTCGCGCGTGGAAATTATCACGGTCGCGTGACGCTCGCGTGGGCATTGTTATCACGATGATTCATCGTATATTTAACAAATATAAAACATTTTCCGTGTTGATATACAGTTATATCAACACGAGTGGAAATTGGGAAAACGAGAAATTGTGTGGAAACACGACGCCCGAAGGGCGGAGATAATCTTGAGGCTGAGATAATCTTGAGATAATCTAGAGATAATCTAGATAATCTGAGAGACTAGAGATAATCTTGAGGCTGTTTTTATCGAAATTCATAAACCTTCTAGTGCATCCTTTATTGTTGGAACTATATACAGACCTCCAAGTGCTTCGGTTGACTCATTTGTCGCAATTGAAAAATTAGTGCAATTAATAGATGACGAGAATAAGGAATTCTATTTACTTGGCGATTTAAATGCCAACATGCTTGACATTTCGAATAATGCCACAAAAGAACTAGTTTCAATAATGGAACAATATCAATTAACTCAAACAATTAGTGCACCCACTCGTGAGACCACGACTTCATCCTCTTTGTTAGATGTTTGTCTCACTTCTACTCCAGAAAAGTTAATTACATCTAGGGTAGTGCCGATTACAATTAGTGACCATTATATGATCGTCATTGTTCGTAAAATAAATACTTACTGTAAACAAAAACGCCACAAGAAAGTTGAATTTCGAAATTTAAAAAATTTTAATGTCGATAATTTCCAAGCCGACCTGTATAGTCAGGATTGGGAATTATTAGATAACCAAGCATGCGTTGATAAGATGTGGGATATATGGAAAACACTCTTTATGACAGTGCTCGACAAACATGCTCCAAATAAAGAGAAAAGAGTGAAAGATAAACCCAGTGTCCCTTGGCTAACCACTACAATTAAAAAACAAATTAGAGAACGAGATCGTCTAAAACTTCTTGCAATAAAATACAATTTGGAAAATTACTTGGATGCTTATAAATCGTCTAGAAATCGCATAACAGATGCTTTGCGAGAAGCTAAAACAGCTTATTATAAAGTACAATTTGATAAAGTAAAACATGATCCAAAACAAGCTTGGAAAACTGTTAATAAAATCCTAAATCGAAAGCAAAAATGTCCAGATATAAACTCTGTCAAAACTCAGAATGGAGAGATTACCGATCCAAATGAGTTAGCGGAAAGCTTCAATGATTATTTTACTAATATTGGCCCAGATATTGCAAAAACGATCGATAAAGGTGACAGAAATTTCACGGATTACATAACTAGAGTAACTAGTAATTTTAAGTTCCAAGCTGTATCTGAATCGAAAGTTCATAGACTTCTTTTGTCTCTAAATCCCGGTAAATCTACCGGTATTGACAAAATTCCAGCTAAAATTATTCGTATTGCTTCCCCAGTAATTGCAAATTCCTTGGCAAAAATTTTTAATAGGGCAATCACCAGTGAATCCGTTCCATCTGAATGGAAAGCAGCGAGAGTTACACTTTTACATAAAAAAGGCCCTCGAAACCTGTTAAATAATTATCGCCCTATATCCATTCTTCCTGTTGTAAGTAAAGTTTTCGAAAAAGTATTATACGAACAGTTACACGATTATCTTGTTACAAATAACTTACTATCCCAACATCAATTCGGTTTTAGACGTAGTCACTCAACAGCATCCGCCCTTTTAGATAGCACAAATGAATGGTTTGTTAATATGGATCGTGGCTTTTTTAATATTGCAGTCTTTCTCGACTTGCAAAAGGCATTCGACACTATTAACCACGTTGTATTATTGAAAAAACTTGATTTTTATGGTTTAGAAACACCAGCTTTAAACCTCCTAAAATCGTATCTAGAAAACAGAACTCAAATGTGCTCTGTTAATGGCACACTTTCTCGTAAAAAATTAATTACATGTGGAGTCCCTCAAGGCTCAATTCTTGGGCCGCTCCTATTTTTGGTTTATATTAATGATTTGCCAAACAGTTTGGAGTATTCGTCAACAAGAATGTTTGCCGATGATACGACATTAACTGCATCTGGTAAATCAGTTGCTGATGTAGAAATGGCCATTAATTATGATCTTGCTAATGTAAAGCGGTGGCTATCTGCAAACAAACTATCCCTAAATCTTGTTAAAACTGAATACCTACTAATTGGATCTCGGCATAACGTCAACAATCTAGCCCTTGTTCCAAATGTGTTCGTTGGCGATGTACAAATTAAAAGAGTGAGAGAAACAAAAGCACTTGGAGTATGTATTGATGAATTTTTGTCATGGAATAAGCATATTGACAAAATTGCTAAGCAGGTTTCATCCGGAATTGGAGCGATCAGAAGACTCAAACCCTGTGTGGACCATAATACATTAATATGTGCTTATAACGCACTTATATTGCCCCACTTCGACTACTGCTGCGAAGTTTGGGATACTATTGGTATCACACTCTCTGATCGCCTCCAAAAATTACAAAATAGGGCTGCTAGAGTAATTACGGGTCGTAAAAACGAACACGGCCAATCTGAACTTGCTTTAAATGAACTAAACTGGAAAACATTGAAAGAGCGCAGAACTCAATTTGTAGCAAGTCTCATGTACAAAATAACCCACGATCTAGCGCCCAAACAACTAATTGATATGTTTCAAAAGACGCCTTCGTCTCAACATTATAACTTACGAGGTTATGCCACAAATCTCTATCTGCCCAAACCTAAGACCGAATATCTTAAAAAAGTCTTAGTTATAGAGGAGCAAAATTGTGGAATGGCCTCCCAGATAGACTAAGAAATAAATGTTCTCTTAGTCAATTTAACTTGGGTGTGCGGCACCTAGCCAGTTAGATAATGAGTTTATGAAATTTTATTTATTTGACCATAGTAGAGTAATTATAATTGTATAATTGTATTGTAATGTGTTAGTCTTGTATATATATTTATCCTAATTGAGTGTAACGTTTGTATTTTTAAACCTACGCCCCTCTTGGAAATCAGCTCTTGCTGTAGGGGTTAGCGTAGACAAATAAAGTTTTTACTTACTACTTACTTACTTAACTGGATTAAATTTACTAGAAATACATAACATGCATGTGCGAAGCAAAAAGGCGAGTCCGGAGTAAAAATACACTTTTACGATAATTTTTACAATAAATGACCGCCATTATCATATTAATTCTATGCTAAAACATTTGTTGCCACTTATTGGTCGTATTTTAATTATTTTTGAGGTAATATATATATTTGGTTTGTATTTAATTCAATTAAAAATTCGATAAATTTATCTTTTTCAGCGAGTTTTTGTGTCAATGTCATATTAAACAAACAGCACGTTTTCATTCGCGCAATACTAAAAATATTCTGATTCGGGTTAAGATGGAATTTTTTATTCCACTCAGCTGTCGCCTCGGCCCTCGTGAAATGGAAACTTTCATCTTTCACCTAATGAAAATAGTTTTAATAAATACTCATAAACATTCATTATTTGTGCAATATTGTCTAATTTCGTGTTTCTTTTGGTGTCATTAATAATTTCTTTAACGCTGGTCTAAGCCTAAATTAAACAGCTTGATCAGTCTCGAATGATCAAAAATACTAACGTAGACCTTGTGTATTGATCAGCGTCTCTACATTAATGGTCACGTTCAAATTAATGACTTAAATAGAAAAGAACTGTCGTGAAAGAAGCCTCGTGCTTGCGTTCATTCTAAACAAGGGTAATTTTAGGTGAAAGAAACTGAACTTTGAGGGCAAAAACATCTGACCAATTGCCGGTGCACCAGGGTAACAATCAGATTGTGCAGGCAAATTACAAACACAAACTTCAAATCCATTGCATGTGTCACACACATGATGTGTGGTAGTTACAAGTAGACATTCACATCCCTCATTACTGTATTTATTAACTACATGACAAAATACTGCAATCTGATTGGTTAAGAGGTGTGCAATTATTTCATTAATTGTACTCACCAGAAGTGCAATTAATGATTTGGAAAAAACAAAATGGCGGATCGCTTTGTGAATACAGGGTGTATAGTGGGTATAAAAAACGAAACCTCGGAATTTCCTACGAAATCACTTTGCAATTCTTAAGCATGAAAGATTTTAGGCCCCTGGGAATTGAAATCAAATTGCTAATAGATCATATTACTGTTGTTTTGCATTACATAAATGCATAAATTTTGCTTTATGCAACTCGCGTGTGCAGTAATTTTGACAGTTGTGCTATTTTAAATTCCCAGGCGCCTAAAATCTTTTGTCTTTAAAACAATGTCGATTTCTTGGGAAATTCCGAGGTTGCGTTTTTTTTATACACCCTGTACAATTCTGTTTGTCTGCAATTCACTTGTTTCATGCACTTACTTAAAACAAAAGCAGAAATGATAATACACAAAAAAAGCAATGACCTAAAAGCAATGACCTCTCTTCCTGACCTTTCAATATTTTAAACTTGAACAATTGTTTGTTAGCGAATCAAGAACTTGCTTATGCCTTTAGATCGCTGTTTCGCTTGGACATTTCAATAAATGTTTGAACTTCACATCAATCTTGAACCATGTATTGTTAAATTAAGGAAGACGTTTATAGTTATTTCTTGTTTTAGTTTAGAATGGTGTTTAACTAAACCAGATGTTGTTTATTTCAATTAACCGTGTTTCAACTGTCAAATGTGTTTTTGCATTCATATGACAACAATACCGGGAGGAGGGAGAAGATAGCTACATTTTGATAAATAAATATTCAGACGGGCAAGTCGGCGGCTCGTGCAAATTTGGCACATTTTTCAAAAATCACTCGTAGTGTTAATTATTAATAGCACTCTTTCCTCTGTGATTACCTATATACTAATTAACCATATACTCCCCTTTAAGTGACGACATTTCCCGTTGACGAATAAAATTGTTGGGCATTAGAAAGAGTGAAATAACAAAGTAGGGTGCAATACCAGTTGACATGGACAGATTGACCCATTAACGTCCAAAAAGCTCCCCCGTATACGTGTAAGATTGTCTAGCGTTACATAGAGTAAAGTGACAAAGTAGGGCACAATTTTATGCTATAAAGAGTTAAAATGTCACTATACAACCTCATATATCCACGCTCGTGGGGGGAGAAGTACCCCGGTGGAAGCTGGTCACGTAATGATATAAATTTGGGAGTGGTGAGAATATTGTAGTTAGCTTTCGCCATGTGTATAAGTGTTGTTTGTTTTAATAAACGTGAAATGATCGAAAGCAAGGTTAACCTTATACTGTAAGAGCTAGATCTGCAAGATGTTTGGGTTGAATTAATTTTGATCCAGTCCAAGAACTGAATTAATTTTGATCCAGCCGTAGGACTGGATCAATATACTTCACTAGGTGTCCATGCAGTATTATCATGTGAGAAAAATAAAGCAAAATGGTTGGCTAATTTACTCATGAAGTATTAAGATACAAGCTTGATCTATTGTTATCTAACTATCCAGAAGTTCTTGAAAATGCTACCACTCATGCTCCTGAACAAATGTTTCGAACTCATCACTAGGTTTTTGAATTTTTAATTAAATTAAAATTTAAACTATGCGAACCAGTGCAATGTGTAGTCTATAATATTAATAATGTAGAGAGGTACTGTAACTTCAATGAACTTCGAAGTTCCTTTATGCGTGCATTTACCTGACTTTACTACGTCAACGGACAGCATCAATAATTGCTGGCTGAAAGATTAGTTTCTGACCGCCGTGGAGAAATCTATTTCTACACAAGAACAATCAAGAACAATAATTGTCCACCTTGGTTTGACGGTGAAGTTCGCCATTACATAAGAAAGAAATATGATGCCTTAACAAAATTTCGGAAAGGCAGGTCAGACGCATGCAAATATAATCTACGCATTCTTAGTCAAAAAGTGAAATACTTGATGGGCAAAGCACCGTGAATATCTCAAGAAAAGTGAAGGTTCTTTTAAAAAGAACCCAAAATTGTTATGGAGTTATCACAAGGCTATTTTACACCACTGTGGAAAATAAAGCTCTGTCACATAACTCATAATGAGAAAACAGAAACAACATCAACTGGTAAGGCAGAACTCTTCAATTCCTATTTCAATTCTCTTCTGTATTTCGTCCTTCCACCTCTCAACAAACCATCGACAGTATGAACTTGTAAAATTATCCTCCACCTGAAATTTTGTTATCTGAACTTATTGTAACAGTTGAAGATGTTTCAAATTGTCTCAACGCTGTAGACATCATGAAAGCAAGTGGGCTTGATGGAATCCTTGCTCGTCTCCTAAAAGGTTGTAGAAATGGAATCATCGCAAGCCTCTGCTCTCTCTTCAACCGATCGTTAGAAACTGCTTGTTTACCAGAGGAATGGAAAAAGGCAAACATTACCCCAGTGCACAAAAAAACTTCTTGAACAAGGTTAGCCTTCAACTGCAGACCCATCTCTCTGCTCTGTACATTAAATAAAGTTTTAGAACGCCTTGTTGGAAATGGTCTACGAGCTCAGGTAAAACATCTCATCGCATATCTTAATATACATAGGTTTGTCTTCATGACACTGGCAAGAATCATGACCAAAATGTTAAAACAGACGTACGCTACTGCACTTAGACTTTGCAAAGGATTTCGATTATGTGAACCACAAGAACGTTTTGGTGAGGTAGGCCGTATATGCATCATTCGTTCAAATATTATTTGCATCAACGATTCCAAGAGTAGTTGCACACGGTGCAGTTTCTAACTGGGCACCTGTCCGCAAGGAAGTAGTTGGGCTCTATGATATTTGTAATTTTCATAAACGATCTACCGGATGTTGTGGCCGAATGTTTCTCTACAGGACATTACGCAGATGACACCAAACCATACAGGAACGTTTCGTCTATTGGTGCTGTAGATTTTCAAGATTTTCAAATTTAAAAAGTTTTAAAAAGTTTTAAAAAAGTTTCAAAAAAGTTTAAAAAAGAAAAAAAGTTTAAAAAGTTAGATTTTCAAAAAAGTTAAAAATGTTAGATTAGGGTTAGGGGTTAGTGGTTAGTGGTTAGTGCATGGTTAAGGGTTAGTGGTTAGGGTTCATGGGATTAGTGTTAGTGTTAGGGGTTAGATGCCGTGAATTTATCATTATGATAAATTCAAAATGTGCCGCGAATTCATCATAATGATAAATTCGGACGTGTTCAAGAATTTACTTATACAGTAAATTCAAAGGTGGAGCTTATGCTGACTGTATGAAGGAGTGCCATGTAACGTAGGTACCTATTTGTAAAGTAAAATGTATGACGGGTGAAATGAAAACCAGGCCTAGGGGTATATTAAAATTCATCACTCTACAAATCATCGTTTTATTTCTTTCTATTATGCTGCTATTTTTAGTAAATTAAAACGACCCAATTTTTCAATATAACGATACTGTTCGGCTAGCTACAATCCCTTCCGAGCTTACCATGAAGGTGTTGCTACGTAACCGAAGTGAAATCCTGAGCACAGGCGTATATGAGGAGGAAAAAATTAGGGGGGTGGGCGGGGAGAAAGAAATGGGCAAGACTTTTTCCCATTGTGCCCCAGGGGAGGGGGGGGGGGAGACGATGACGACGAAAAAAATTTCGGAAAATATTATATAAATATTTTAAAATATTTATATTTTTCCTCCATTCTCGACTATTATGTAGCATATTTCCCCCAATATTGAGAGAATTTCTCCTATATTATAATAAGCCAATATTGCCCGACAGTGAAGCGAATATTGCTCGACTGGCCAAGTCTCCCCTTTCCCCGCCCCGTACGCATATGCGCCTGAGCTGCAGGTGTCCTGTTTCATAATTCCCAATTAAAATAACGAAAAATACCTTCATTTGCAAGAATAAGGAACATGAATGCCAACGCGAACAGGAAACTGCAAACAAAAACATAAATGGATGTTTAAAAGTGCATTATTCAAAAGCATCAAGGACATAAATCCTGGGAACAGATCTTCGTTGTGTAGTTTTTCCCCTTGGGCGTCACATGGAATATACATGTACTCGTTTACTATAAACTTTAGTACAAGTCTGACCTCCTGTTGCAACTATGAATAATGACTATCCAAGACAGGTAGTGATTAATATGTATAGGAAAGCGACTACATGAAGAATGTCAAACGGACGAAAATGACACCTTCGTCAGACTATACTAATAGTTTTTATAACTTTTCGTGGTAAAATACGTCTATTTCCTTCATTTCTGTAATAAATTACACCTGTCTCTCCATTTTGAAATAGATTGTTGTGGGTCCGAATCAAAATAATGAAGAAGGTTAATACATTGAAGGATGTGCATCAAATTATTTTTGTTAATGCAAACATGTAGCAGTTTATTCATAACCCAATCAGATTCCTCATTGCACTACATGGCTAAACGGTGATTACTTGTTTAAAATGGGCATTATACCTTGGATCAAGCTCAATCTACACCAGAAGGCTATAAGTCGTTAAACTCTGACATTCTTCGGGTTTCGCGATACGTCTATTAACAATTTGCATCCCTTGGGTATTTAAGAAGCCACGATTGCAACTTTGGACCACCCCTGATGAAGACACTATAGACTGGAGTGTCAAAACGTTGGGTCTTGATTACAATTCGACCAGGCTTTGTAGTCATTTATTTAAACCAGAGTAGCGAGCGAAAACATGATTGATATACCTGGTTTGCGCATGCAGTGAACGAACAAACTTTAAATCTATGCGAGAAAAATATGGTCGAAATGTTGTTACTAGACTTCGAAAGCTCATCAACATAAAGATTCGTATTGCCAAGTATTGTAGTCACTTGTATTTCAATCAGCGATGCAAGGAAAACAAAGTTTTACCGTTCAGCTTGCGATTCAAACCTCCAATACGGAGTAAAAAGGGATACAAGCTAATGGAAAACACTGTTTTTTCTTTCCTGAGATTGCGTATAAACGATTGTCATCAATCTACACAGCGTCTGCGCTTTGATTGTCAACGTTTACTCGGCGAGCTTTCTGATTTTATCGATTGCCCTGATTCCTGAAGTCCAATGGATTGAAGTGTTTTGTTGTTCGTAATATCGCAAAGAATTAATCGATCAGACAGAGAGATAAGCACGACAATCGAGATGTGGACGAGCAATGGCAAGGTATAGAGTACGGTGAACTTTAACGTCATTAATGTCACATAGCGGCGACCACAGTCAAGAGATTTGTTGGCTGCTCAGGTTTGTGCACCTACCTGGGACTTCTTTGACACGTAACCTTGGAGTACGGGTAGGTAACGTCTTCTTCAGACTCTTCGTCGAGTCTTCCAATGGGCTTACCATTTACAGTATACTCATGGATTAAAGGTGATTTATTCCGCGAGTAATAACTGTCTCACAATGTGTTTTAAGTTCGTTGAAGTTTAACCCCCATGATGTTGACCATGCAGTGCTAAGATTATTTAAATAATTTTGCAGTGAATTTGCGTCCGTTTAGGAGTTAATCGTTTTAAATAGTTTACTATCATCAGCAAAACAGGAAACAGAAGGAGTGGTGACAGTATCATGTATATCGTTAACGTAGAGAAGTATACTACAGGTCCAAGGATAGAACCTTGAGGTACGCCTGAAGTAACTGCGAGGGAAGATGAAGTATCGCCGGGAACAGTAACACGTTATTTCCATCCGGATAGATAGGAAGAGAACCAAGAATGGAGGTTTCCCCTAATACTAATATTTTGTAGTTTGTCCAATAGTACATCATGTCAAACGCTGTTAAATGCTTTGCTCATGTCCAAGTAAATTATGTCTGTCTGTTTTCCGTTGTCGAGTTGTTGGCCAATGCACTCCAAGACATGTATACTATCATGTTTTCGTTCGCTATTCTGGTTTAAGTAAATGATTACAAAGCCCAGTCGAATTGTAATCAAGACTCAATGTTTCGACACTCCAATCTAGTGTCTTCATCGGGGGTGATCTAAAGTTGCAATCGCGTGACTTCTTAAATACCCAAGGGATGACGTCACCTGCCAATGAGATGCATATATTCCTCTGGCAAATAAGCACCGTCATGTCTATTCAAAGTATGATTACTCAATGATTTATATACCACGCTTCTAGGCATAGTCTTTGACCACAGCGATTGTTTGTGGTAATTACTTCAGAGTTTTCGCACGCAATCTTGTGTTTGGTGTCACAAACATGTTATGCTAAAATTGATTTTCCCTTGTTTAATGTTGAAACAGCCTTTTGATGTTCTTTTAGCCGTGCACCAAACTGGCGTTTAGACCGACCCAAATACTCTTCTCGCATTCACCGCATGGTATAGAATATACAGCATGAGTTTTCTGATTTGTTTAAACAGTATCTTTTGGCTTTGCGAAAATATGGCCTAAAGTCAAATAGGACTTAAGGCAACCTTAGTATTAAAATTATACTTAAGATTCTCTTGATTGGTTCTGTGACACCTCGAATGTATGGAACTATTGCATAACCCTTAGCAGAGGTACGTATCACCCTCGGAGTTATTTTGGTTCTTACAAACAGCTGATCTCAGACAATCATTGAGAAAACGTTTTAGGTAATCGTTTTCCCCTAAAACATTTAGTACATATTCACGTTCATTAGCTTGAGAATCGTCACTGTTTGACGGCATGGATTCAGCTCTTTGAAGCAAAGTTCTTGCTACGGATCTTTTATGGCTTACTGGCTGATGAGAATCTTATGGCAAATATTTGTATGTGTATGTGGGTTGCGATAAATTACATCAGCTCTAACTCCCAAAATTTTCATTCATAATATAAATATACTATAATATATATTGCTCTGATAAAAATCTGGGTTCAAAGATCAAAACATTTCTTTCAATTATAGATAGTTATAATAAAATTATGGATTTTATATTTCCTCCCAATTTTTTTTTTATAATGAATTTTTGAGTTGGTGCCTGGGACATGTTTCTTTCACAGTTCAAGGTCCTTCACTGGTGCCAGTCCGGCTTCGTCGGTTGGAACAGATGGTCCAAATCCAGGATTGGTATCAATAGAGTATACTAAGCGATGGTGGAACGCACAGTTTAAGAAGCGCCAAACATCTTGCACAGTTATTCAATAATACATTAAAGATTCAATCAGAAGTTTTCCTAGGAGTTTATATAAATATCCCTTAAAGCCTGGGACGAACTGGGAAACACTGTTGTCATATTATTTGTCTTTCCAATCTTTCGGTATGTCACATTGTCTTATCAGCGTCGGCAAACGGATAAAGAGTGTTTCATCAAATGCCTCTGAATTTGGTAGGAAATTGTTTGCTTTCTGGGAAGCAAATTTTGCTTCTGCAATAAAAGCCCATCATAAAATCACGAATATTTCCGCGACATTGTTTCTTACGTTTGGCCAAGGCTTTAAGTTTAGCGAAATATTTCATTTGTTCCTTGATCATATCGTGTGAATTGCATGTATATATATTTTTTATTCTCCGTCCTGTTTGATACAGGTGGGCTTTTTACCTCACACAAATTTGTATTGAATTAGGATGTTAATATAAAGTAGAATTAAACGTTAAACGGTATTTTGAAACAATAGCCAATGAATTGAAGTTAGCATATGAGCAAGCAAAATATATAATGTGTTTTAAACAGTATTTAATGTGGGTGTATTTATATTACAAGGTTTGATCAGTATTCCGTGATTTTATTTTGTTGTTTTTGCGGAGGAAATCGGGGAAACCCCACAGTGAGAATCTATTTTTATAGTCTGCGCGCAGTGCGAGTTTGGCTGAGTTGCGCATGCGTATTTGCTACCAAAACAATGGCGGTTCGAGTATTTCGAAGCGCGAAAATATCAAACTTTGGAGGGATTTTTCTCCCAATTGTGCACCTGTTTCGCTTGGGGAGCAACGAATTCTGATAAAGTAAGTTTTTATCTATTTATTCATGTGAAAATTACGTAGTTACACGAGGGGTGCAACGGAATTGCATCTTTTCGATGCTCATCCTAAGGCCTATTACAGCATTTTTCGACCCACGACTTTTACGCACGACGTTTTACCCACGACGCACGACACATGACCAAAACTCATACACTCATATTACACCATAAAGCTTTCGCGCGGATTATATCTCGCGGCGAAATTTAATACAAGTGGATGAGGTATCATGAATGACTGTATCAGACTATAATACCAATCCCACAGTAATTGTACTAGTTGGGATTGGAACCTTAACGAAATGCATGTTTTATTCATCCAAACCCAAAGTAATTATACTAGTTGGGATTGGAATCTTAACGAAATGCATGTTTTATTTATTTATTGGTATCTGGATGACTGTATCAGACTATAATACCAATCCCACAGTAATTATATTAGTTGAGATTGGAATCTTAACGAAAGCATGTTTTATTCATTGATATCTGTATGACTGTATCTGACTATAATACCAATCCCACAGTAATTATACTAGTTGGGATTGGAATCTTGATGAAATACATGTTTTATTTATTGACATCTGGATGACTGTATCAGATTATAATACCAATCCCACACTAATTATACTAGTCGGGATTGGAATCTTGACGAAATGCATGTTTTACTCATTGGTATCTGGATGACTGTATCAGGCTATAATACCAATCCCACAGTAATTATACTAGTTGGGATTGGAATCTTAACGAAATGCATGTTTTATTCATCCAAACCCACAGTAATTATACTAGTTGGGATTGGAATCATAACGAAATGCATGTTTTATTTATTGGTATCTGAGTGGATGACTGTATCAGACTATAGTACCAATCCCACAGTAATCATACTACTTGAGATTATAATCTTAACGAAATGCATGTTTTATATATTGGTATCTGGATGACTGTACCAGACTATAGTATAATACCAATCTCACAGTTATTATACTAGTTGGGATTGGAATCTTGACGAAATACATGTTTTACTCATTGGCATCTGGATGACTGTACGTATCAAACTATAATACCAATCCCACAGAAATTATACTAGTCGGGATTGGAATCTTGACGAAATGCATGTTTTATTCATCCAAACCCACAGTAATTATACTAGTTGCGATTCGAATCTTGACGAAATACATGTTTTATTCATTGGCATCTGGATGACTGTATCAGACTATAATACCAATCCCACAGTAATTATACTAGTTGGGATTGGAATCTTAACGAAATACATGTTTTATTCATCCAAACCCACAGTAATTATACTAGTTGCGATTCGAATCTTGACGAAATACATGTTTTATTCATTGGCATCTGGATGACTGTATCAGACTATAATACCAATCCCACAGTAATTGTACTAGTCGGGATTGGAATCTTGACGAAATGCATGTTTTATTCATTGGTATCTGGATGACTGTTTAGCGCGAGTATTGATTTGTTATAGTGTTTGTGAAAATACGTAGAACGCTAATAGATAATTTGATACATTTATTTTACTTCACTATTGTGGAGTCGTCATTTAATATCTAGTAATGAGTTGAGCAAAATTACTCGCTAGAGCGCAAAGCTAAGTAAGACTGTTCTACTAAGAATATTTACAAGTTATTTTATACGCGAGTTAGAAGAGGCGAGGCGGAAAAGCAATTAAGATTAGTGTCAAGATAATTAAGGCGCGTTAATACAGTTAGGCTAGAAGTGATAACAAGATATAAATATGTACAAGTGTTGGCTGCCAAAAGGAAATTTTATGTTAATAGTTTTTGCGGCGTAAAGATTAAATCTAGGCGAGTCTACTTCCTAAAAGGTTTAAAATAATATGACTGAAAATAATGTTTGTAGAAGTTCCAAAAGTTATTAATGTCTTTGAGCCAAAACAGCATAATATCCACTTAGTGATATCGGGTAAATATCACTACAGTAGCCCCCTTCCAGTGAAGAAGTTAATAAAATTAACGACAAACGATTGCCATGTAACGCTCAGGAAAGTGGACATGTCGGCCAGATCTTGTTCGTCGAACTTGAGGTACTTCTGTAGTTGTAGATGTAGTATGTGTAGCTGGAGTAGAAGAAGGCAAGCCAGGATCTGTGTCGAGATGCGCACATTTCAAACGATCGATGGATACCGTATCAGTGCAATTGCCAAGGTCGACTTTAAAATATTTCGGTGATCGCGAAATAATTTTAAATGGGCCATCATACGGAGGCTGCAAAGGCTTTCGTACGGCGTCACGACAGATGAAAACGTGGGTGCACGTTTGTAGATCTTTTGGAACATGTGATTTGTGGCGTTGCTGGCGGTCTGGTGGGGGGTTCAGGTCGTTAAGGGTTCGTTTGAGGCGGTCGACGTAGAATGCAGGATCTGGAACAGGGTGGTCGGTGGAGTGGGAAAAGAATACTCCTGGTAGACAGAGGGTCGTTCCGTAAACTCGTTCTGAAACACTGTGGCCAAAATCAGCTTTCACTGCGTTCCGGATACCCAAGAGAACGAGGGGTAGGCGTTCACTCCAGTGCGAGGGGTCGTTGGTAGCTTTAAGAGAAGCTTTCAATTGGAGATGAAAACGTTCCACGAGACCATTAGCAATGGGGTGGTAGGCGGTAGTTCGAACACGGGTAGTGCCAAGGAAGTTGGTTAGGGCAGCAAAGAGATGACTTTCGAACTGTTTTCCACAATCTGTAGTAATCGTGTGTGGAACGCCAAATCGTGCGATCCAATGGGTGATGAAGGCTTGGGCCACGGATTCTGCTGTGATGGTGGAAATGGGAATTTCCTCAGGCCAGCGAGTGAAACGATCAATGCAGGTCAAGAGGTAGGAATTGCCATTTGAAGGGGGTAAAGGACCAACGAGATCGATGTGGACATGGGAAAATCTGGCGGTGGGAATCTCAAAGTTTGACAGGGGTGCACAGGTGTGACGTTGAACTTTGCAGCGTTGACATTGTAGACATGATCTGGTCCACTGTCGTACATCGCGGTTGATGCTGGGCCAAACACATCGTTCAGTGATCAGGCGTTGTGTTGCCTTGATGCCTGGGTGGGAAAGGTTGTGGAGGGAGTCGAAAATGGTGCGGCGAAAGGCCTTGGGAACAAAAGGTCGAGGTTTACCGGTGGAAATGTCGCAGGTAATATGGTTCTTGGAGGTGGGTATAGGGTGATCTCGCAATTCCATTGTGGAGGACGAAGAATCATTTCGAATCTTGTTGAGTTCTTCGTCGTGGTGTTGAGCACGGGCCATGGCGTCAAAAATCGACAGTGGACGAAGGAGTCAGGGTGGCGATACGTGACAAGGCATCGGCAACTGGGTTGGTGTTCCCACTAACATGACGGAGATCGGTTGTAAATTGGGAAATGAAGTCCAAGTGGCGAATTTCTCGAGGTGAATGACGGTTGAGGGAATTGTGTAAGGCATAGGTCAACGGTTTGTGGTCGGTCAAAACAGAGAACTGGCGGGCTTCAAGGTGGTGGCGGGAGTGGCGGATAGAAAGGTACACTGCGAGGAGTTCGCGTCCAAAGGTGCTGTACCGGGTTTTCTGCTGGTTGAAGGCGTTTGGAAAAGAAACCGAGTGGTTGCCAAACGTTGTTGACTCGTTGTTGTAGAACGGCACCAACTGCAACATCGGAGGCATCGGTCATCAGGCACAGCTCAGCGTCAGATTTTGGGTGTGAAAGTAGAGTGAAATCAGCAAGGGCGTTCTTGATCTTCTGAAAAGAAGAGGTGGTTGGTTTGGACCATTGGAGTGGGGTGTTATTTGTCTTCTTGGTGGAGCCTGTGGAAGCGAGCATGTCAGTGAGAGGCTGAAGGTGTGAGAACATTGGGGGATAAACCGGCGGTAGAAATTCACAAGGCCAAGGAATTCTCGAAGTTTGGTGAGCAACGTAGGGAGGGGAAAATCACGGATGGCTTTGACTTTCGAGTCAAGGGGTTGAATACCGTGTGCAGTAACGTTGTGTCCAAGGAACTCGAGAGATGAAACACCAAACACGGATTTAGCGGGGTTGATCACCACACCATACTGTCGAAAACGGTCGAAAAGTAATTGTAGATGGACTTCGTGTTCGAGGGCGTTCGTGCTAGCGATGAGAATGTCATCAATATACACATAAACGAAATCGAGGCCACGAGTAACTTCGTCCATGAAGCGTTGGAAGGTTTGGGATCACTGAGCTATAAATATATGGAGAGCGCAACTATAGATACAGAAATTGAAGCCGGAAGTCGCGCGCGGCCGCCATCTTACTGTGACCACCTTGAGGAGTGAGCTATAGTGATTAATACGGTATTTTCAACTCTTTTGTTCTGTTATCTCGCAATAGAGGAACAAATCAAGTCAAATATGGTATTTTAAGCAAAAGCACATGTTCAAGAATGTTGGGGACCTCTTTTACATTCAAATGAACTCAATCGTAAAGAAACGTGTCTATATTTTTGACGACGTTTCTGAGTGCGACTGAGATGAATCATGAATACAGTCGTGACAACACCTTTCAAATGGGAATTTCTGATAGAGATCGGTGAATTATACCATAAGTTAACACATGAGAAATTGGTCATGAACTTTATTGTTTTGGAAATGGTGAATTTTATATGGACAAGATCATAATATACTCATATCACCTCATATTTGTTTCTATCAACGCAAACAATTTATGTCGCTTGTGGGATTTGTTAAAGGAACAAATGGTTCAGGATGGTAGAAAAAATAGCAGGTGCGTTGTAGTGATCTTATTTATGTTAATGGTGGGTGCTTAAACGCAATGCCTTGTGAGAATATATACCATACCATCCCTGCTTGTGTAATATTATGTTCCTTATTAAAGTCATAGTCATGATTATTAATTATCACTCTTCTGAGAAGACCTCAATGGTGTTTTATTCCAAAGAAGCAGATTAAAATTAATAAATTTGAAAGAAATTGAAAGTTGTAAAATAATGGTATCTCATTTCTGTGCTTTTTAGATCCTATAGAGACAGGATAAAGTGAAGATGGAACAATGCTGCAAACAGTTACTTTCAGTTGCATTTCTATATATGCATTATATTTCATTGTGTAAAAACAATTTAATTGTAAAGGGTCTCTAGTATTATAGGATCTGTGTGAAATCTAACAGCCTAATCACAAAAAAATGTATTGGTTATATTGACTGAATACTGCAACCTGCTGGGATCATTTTAGCTTTGTCTTTTCTTCATGGAGTAAATCAGGCTTTTAGGTTTCAAGAAATTGTGACATTGTTATATGTTCTGCCCTCAATAATACAGATCAATTAATAAACAGCATAATATGTATATTTTATGAGACTGACTGCTGCCTTGACACACCTACACACATTACAATTGCATTAAAATACACTACAGTACTGCTTACAAACTTTTACTTTAGTCATTTTGCAGTAACAGTACTTTTACTTTAGTCATTTTACAGTTTCTACTTTTTTCATTTTACAGTAAAAAGACAAAACTATTAAGAAACGAATGAATTAAGGGGCTGACCATTTAACTTTTGAGAGGGGCGGGGGGGGGGTGATTTACTGCTGGCAGGGAATTTTTTTCTGGGATCGTTATGTGCAAGTTGTTTTCTATCCCATCACCATGTATGTTTTTTTTCCACTCTCTTTCGCAGCATTTTTTTTCAATAGCTTGTGCTATTGGGTTATTCCAGAAAACATCCATACCACCCCCACAGAGGAAATAGGAAGGTAACCCCCCTACCCCCTTCGGATGTCCTAATACATTTACTATTATCAGAAACAATTTTTTCTCCCTTCCCCCTCGGGACGGCAGAAATTTCCTCCGTGAGGGGAGTATGGATCTTTTCTGGAACAACCCATTTAGATTCTTTGATTATAGTTAACGTTGAGTTTTCTAGCTTCATGCATTGCTTTTAATAATATATATTGCTATGAGGTATAACATTTGGTTCAGGGCCTCTTTTAAGGCAGGGCCATAGGAAGCTCTTTTCGATTGGGGGGGGGTCTGAAAGCGAGGGCCGAAGGCCCGAGGAAATTTTTAAATGTAAAGTCTCTGAAGTGCCATTTCCTGGACTTTGGGGAAGATTTGACAGAATTCTGATGGTCAGAAACCAGCGTTTTAGTGTGTTGAAATTTACAATTTAGTAGTACTAAATGGATGAAGGCGTATTTAATGAACTATATATTGGATAAGTTGCAGGAAAATATGAGTAATATCTTCATCCTTTGCAGTTTGTCATGGATTAAATGATAAAGGTCTGCATGATTTTGAAAATGATTATTAGCAAATTATTGGGGGGGGGGGGATTGCAACCCCCCCTGGTTGCTACGGCCCTGTAAGGATGTGTAACTGAAAGGGCCATATTTAGCAGGGGACCTGGAGAAGTTCCAGTCGGCAAGTATGTGTTGCTGCAGCTACTTGCAGCATATGTATGCATAGTTTAACTAATAAGTATGCACCATAGGGCAGCAGATCAGGCCATAGTGATACCTAGGATTCTGAGACAACCGAGTCGACCATCAAAGGTGGGAGCCTCTAGAAGGGTCTGGCGGCATGCC
>CACRXK020004806.1:0-30295 GCA_902702795.2 Paramuricea clavata | reverse complement strand
ATATATGTGCATGACATTAAAAAAATGAAAGCTTTTTGGAAATTATTAATTAACCTGGCAATTTGAAAGAATTATATATTCTCCAGTTTTGAACAACATATATGTCTATACTTTTGCACTCTGGTGTTGCTGTGCAAGTGTGGTGACAAGCCGCCTTTCGCCGGCACCCCTCTTTGCTGGCTGATTAAAATTGGCCGCCTGATATTGGGGACTTGTATATAGGCATATATGTGCATGACATTAAAAAAATGAAAGCTTTTTGGAAATTATTAATTAACCTGGCAATTTGAAAGAATTATATATTCTCCAGTTTTGAACAACATATATGTCTATACTTTTGCACTCTGGTGTTGCTGTGCAAGTGTGGCGAGAAGCCGCCTTTCGCCGGCATCCCTCTTTGGTGGCTGATTAACAAATTGGCCGCCTGATATTGGGGACTTGTATATAGACATATGTGTGCATGACAAAAAAATGAAAGTTTTTTTGAAATGATTAATTAACCTGGCAATTTGAAAGAATTATATATTCTCCAGTTTGGAACAACATATATGTCTATACTTTTGCACTCTGGTGTTGCTGTGCAAGTGTGGCGACAAGCCGCCTTTCGCCGGCACCCCTCTTTGGTGGCTGATTAACAAATTGGCCGCCTGATATTGGGGACTTGTATATAGGCATATATGTGCATGACATTAAAAAAATGAAAGTTTTTTGGAAATGATTAATTAACCTGGCAATTTGAAAGAATTATATATTCTCTAGTTTGGAAAAACATATATGTCTATACTTTTGCACTCTGGTGTTGCTGTGCAAGTGTGGCGACAAGCCGCCTTTCGCCGGCACCCCTCTTTGGTGGCTGATTAAAATTGGCCGCCTGGTATTGGGGACTTGTATATAGGCATATATGTGCATGACATTAAAAAAATGGAAGCTTTTTGGAATTTATGATTCATTAACCTTGCAATTTGAGGGAATTATATTCTCCAGTTTTGAACAACACTATTGTCTATACTTTTGCACTCTGGTGTTGCTGTGCAAGTGTGGTGACAAAGCCACCTTTCGCGGCACCACTCTTTGGTGGCTGACTTGCATGGTGGCTGATTAATTGGGGACTACAGTTATTGACATATATCGATATATGAATAATATTAAAATATTTAAGTGTTTAGAAATTATTATAGGTATAAAAACTCATATGAAACATTAACCTAGAAATTTGAAAGAATATTATTCAGTCTAAATCTCCGTGGCAGTGTGTATTAATTTTATTTATTATTTTATATCATACTATATTGTTTATTGTAAATTACACTATATGTGGTTTTGGCATTTCCTTACTCAAATAATAACCATGTATAAGTGTTATGTTAGAGCACACCCAAACCGGGGGCTGAATTAAGGGATATAATAAATGTAGTTCACTCTGCAACATTAATTTCTAATTATATGTTCCTTCTATTTATCTAGGAAAGTTAAGATGTAGACAGCTTCGTGTCAAGCAAAGACCCAAAAGAATTGCCATTTCTTGTAATGGGTGTCTGGAGACCGTTGAATGCAATTTCTCAAATCTTTATTGTCGCTGACTTGCTGGTACTTTTTCGAGTTAAGGGTGGAATTGTGGAACTGATGACATGAACTCACATTCTCTTTTCGAAAGGAGGTCAATTAATGAAATTAGGAATGAGGATGGGAATGGATTTTGGTTTACTCAGAAACTTGAGTAAAATTTTACTCATTGTTTTGCGTAAAACCTGCAGTTTACTCACTGTGAGTAAAAATCGCATTTTACTCACGTTTTAGATGTCACTGTGAATGCATTTTGTTTTACTCAGAAATTTGAGTAAAATTTTACTGATTGTTTTGCGTAAAACCTGCAGTTTACTCACTGTGAGTAAAAATCGCATTTTACTCACGTTTTAGATGTCACTGTGAATGCATTTTGTTTTACTCAGAAATTTGAGTAAAATTTTACTCATTGTTTTGCGTAGAACCGGTAGTTTACTCACAGTGAGTAAAAATCGCACTTTACTCACGTTTTAGGTGTCACTGTGAATGCATTTTGTTTTACTCAGAAATTTGAGTTATTTTTACTCAAACTTTGTGTGTCACTGTGAATGCATTTTTTTACTCAAATATTTGAGTTGCTTTTACGCAAGCATTTTTTGCAGTGTAGCCACCCGTAAGTAACCATAGGGGCTAATCGAGACAGGTGGCTATCAATTTTTAGTAGAATATATACAGTAAACAATTTTTAAATAAATGTGTTACAAGATGGCAAAATTGAAAATTAAAAGAAAACATAAATATGATCCGAATACTCAAGTTAATATAGCTCAATTATACTTTGTTTTAATTTCTTTTTAAATAAACTTATACTCAATATTTTTAGCGCCTCATCAATATCATTCCAAATTTTTGGGCCCGAAAAATTAATATTAAAAACTCCATAGTTTGTACGAACTAAAGGTAAAGCGTATGAACACTTTGATGCAAGCCGTGTATCGTAATTATGTTTCATACGATTTAAAATGAAGAAGTTGTCAAAAGCAACCGGAAGACTGTCTCGGTAAAACTGATGCATAAACAGAGCAGTATAGAACTTAACAATATCTGCAAGTTTTAATAATTGGTCTTTCTTAAAATAAGGAGCTGTATGTGCCTGATAAAATAGGAAATTCATTATGCGGATCGCTTTCTTTTGCAGGATATACAAGGGCTTAATATTAGACCAATATGTATTTCCCCATATCAAAACGCCATAAGTAAGATACGGATAAATTATTGAATAATAAACTTGAGTAAGTATCTTTTTTGTGACAAAATGACGAAGTTTCGATAGTATACCAATTCCTCGTGATATCTTTTTACATAGCTCATGAACATGCTCTTTCCAATTCAAATTAGAATCCATAATTATACCTAAATACTTAATGCTATTTTCTTGCCTTAAGATATTGTTATTAATTAGAAGGCTAATAGAGTAATTAACCTTTTTCTGAGGAGGATGAAAAATTACAAAGTTGGATTTTTCTACATTTAGGGATAGTTTATTAACACATAACCACTGATCAACCTTACACAACTGTTCATTCAAGTGCAATTCGAGAGATTGGAGGCTCTTGTGCGCAAAGAATAAGTTTGAATCATCAGCAAAAAGGTGAAAATCCAAATAATCAGAAGATTTGTTAAAATCATTAATATAAATTAAAAATAAAAGAGGCCCCAGGACAGAGCCTTGGGGAACTCCGTGAGTAAGTAACTGTTCATCAGATGACACATTACCAAGTGAAACAAACTGGTTTCTATCTGAAAGGTAGGAACAAAACCAATCTTTTACTATCCCTCTTATACCATAATATTCGAGTTTCTTTATTAAAATTTTATGATTAACAGTATCAAATGCTTTACTAAGGTCAAGGAATATTCCACATGAATACATCTTTTTTTCAATTGCCTTTTGAATTTTATTAGTAATGAGCAAAGTAGCATGATTAGTAGAATGATTCGCACGAAAATCGAATTGACCAGTGTAAAGTGTTTTGTTTTTCTCAAAAAAACTATTGAGCCTCTTATACATCAGTTTTTCAAGAATTCTATTGAATACAGAAAGTAAAGAAATTGGACGATAGTTTGAAAGAACAGTGACAGATCCCTTTTTAAAAACCGGAATAACTTTTGCAGTTTTAAATTTACTTGGGACAGTTCCAGAATTGAATGAACAATTATATAGATATGATAATGGTTCAGACAGTATAGATCCTAGTAGCCAAAGTAACTTAGTTGGAATACTAAATGGCCCAGTAGATTTGTTATTACATAAATGATCAATCTCTTGTTCAACTTCCAATGGATTAGTTGGATAAAGAGCAAAGCTATGTGAAGTAGGTGATTTTAAATATTTATCAAATGATAAATTTAGTAAAGGTATAGACTTAGCAAGATTAGATCCAATGTTAGCAAAATAAAAATTAAAAGCATTAGCAATGTCAATGGTGTTTGTTACTTTTTGGGAACCTATTCCCACTATAGTTGGAACATTAGATTTATTTTTGTTAAATGTTATTAATTGTTTAATCCCTTGCCAGGTTTTCTTAATGTTGTTAGAATTATATTCAAAGTAATTAGAGTAATGGGCCTTTTTACTTAGTAATATCAGATGTTTCAACTTATTTCTATATGATTTATATTTAGAAAAATAGTAAGCATTTTTTGACTTCAAATACAACTTGTAGAATTTGTTCTTTCTTTTTATAGAAACTCGAATACCTTTTGTAATCCACGGTTTAGATAATAATTTCGCTTTTCTTTTGGATAATTTTGCTTTTCTTTTGGATAATTTTTTTAAAGGGACATGTTTATCGACTAAAGCAGATAGTGTATCAAAAAAAGAGCTGAAAATTAAATCTACATCATCAGTATCACCAAAGACACCCATCCAGTCAATTGTGTCAACTTCTTCTAGAAAATCTGCCTCATTAAATTGTGAATACTCTCTTATATACCTATCATAATTATAGCTACTTTGAGACAATTTACTTATAACAATAAAGTTAGGTAGATGATCAGAAATGTCATATATCAGATTTCCACTTATTGTCTTATACTCAATAGTATTTAAATAAATATTGTCTATTAGAGTTGCAGAATGATCTGTAATTCTGGTAGGTTGGATTATATGTGGTTGAAAAAAGTAAGATATCATAGTATTAAAAAATTCTTCAGTTGGGCTATGTGATTCAAAATTGAGTAAATTAATATTAAAATCTCCCATAATTATACAATTTTTCTTTTCATTCGAAACTTTATCAATACATGATGTGAGATAATCAGTAAAGTTTTCAAGGTTACTGCTAGGATGTCTGTAAATTACTGAACAGATTGTATTAGTTCGCTTTGTACAGTGAATTTCAATCCACAGACATTCAAAATCCTCTGTAGTAATAGATACAGGCACTCCGATATATTTATCTATCTATCATAAAAACTTACTTCATGCAAGTTGGATACTGTAGGTCTTGTTGCAACATGCAGTGAAAGGAATTGAAGCTTGTCTAACAACCACGCTGTTCGTTTAGATGGGTTTTTGCGGGCACTGCCACTTGCAGGCTGTTTTATAGCTTTCGTATAGTTATTGTGAAGCAATCTCAATTTGTTTTTCACCCAGTCAACACTTCATTTTGTGCATAACATTCTAAGACTGACTTTGGGACCGGCCATTATTTATGGCAGGGGGGGGGGGTTGAATAAAAATTCACCAAGCCAAGGGGTGGGTAAAGTAAAAATCATTAAGTCAGAAAATACTAAAATATTTGTATTATTTGTTGTATTAAGATCAAATAAATATCATTTACTTTATATATTGATTTGCAAAGCATTCCATTTGAACCTGCCATAACAGTCATGATAGAGTGACAGAGTTCATATTTGTTGACTTTTTTTTGTTCTCTCAAATAAGTCAATTTATTTTTTAAAAAAGTAAATTGACAAAATCAAGTTAGGCCGGTCCCTTACTTTGGGACTTTACTTGATCTATAGTCTACAGTGGACAAATGTAATTTTAAAATGAGTGCAAACCATAAATACCATTCACAGATCCTAGTGACCTAGTTTAGGCTTATAGTTATCCATGGTGTAAAGTTGGCATGTTGCGCGGAAGATCTTCGGCATGGCTCCTTTGTCTTCACTCCAAATTTGGCGTAAAAATTAGTTTAATTTTTGGCATACTTTTCTGGCGTGTGAAGACACATCGAAGATTGGAAATGATAATATAGAGAGTTTTTGTAAACAAAACTTGCAGTGTTGCTACTGTTGCACAAATTTACCAAAGTTTGATTAAGCCAGGCGCGCACACTGCGATTTTAGTTGGCCGATTTAAGGTTTAGGTGTATGATATTGGCAAATCTGGCGATATAGATGAGCCCACAAATCCTATCACTGATGGTTTTTGCTGAAAACATCCATCTAAACCTGAATCGGCCAACTAAAATCGCAGCTAAAATATATATATATATATATATTTTTATATATATAAAATCACTCTTATAGTCATTCTCTTCCACAGGGGGAAACAATGGCTGGAACAACGAGGATAATATCACTGTATATATCGAGAACGCTTACCTAATTTATATACACTTCACTGAAGACTGGGAACTTATATAAATGGCTCTTTGTCAAGTGGGGATAATTTGTGGACCAGAGTATGTATGCCCCAAGTATGCAGCTCATCCAGGAAATAGAGTGGCAATTTACTTCCTCGTTCTGATATATGGCATGGTGTCTGCCGTGGTCATCGTATATAGCTACCTGTCAACAAATAAGAATTTTTGTTGTCACGTCAGGCAACGGTTTATTGTTGAACTGACAGCCGCAGTGAAAAATTGTACTACAAACTTTTGTTTATTAATTGAGACCTATATTTATATCACACAACTATATACATTAGACGTAAATTTGTCTGGTACATACACCTACATACGAAAGCCTTAAACAATTTATCCGACAAAGAACTGACATCTGACAGTTGACTACTAAAACATGATAGATTTCTAAGATCAATTGAACAATGTAAGTTATACAAATGAAGTTCTTACAATCGAGAGAACTTTATTTTTTAACTTATTCTCCAGGTATATACTTATACTTATATTTATATTATAATTTGTTCTACTTCAACAGGAAACCTATATATACCATCACGTCGGGGAAAGAACACTGAGTTAACGTACCTTGGTATATGTAATTCAATCTGGCACGGCAACTTGTGCGCACGTCAGCCTTCGTCATCGAAAGATAGTAGCACCATTCGCTTCCTTTCAGGCTGGCGTGGCATGGTAAGTCTGTTGTGATCATTATATACCTGCCTGGAGATAAGATAGCATGAGAAATAGTTCTTGAAATGTATGGACGTCTTTAAAAACTAATTGGAGTGATAAAACGTCTTCGCTTTTGAAAAATGTGTCAGTCCAAAGTTTACCAATATAACAAAAAATAAATAATTAAGGAGAAATAAACAACAAAACTGTTAACAATGAATAAATTGAAAAGCCCACTTATATCTCTGTTTGCATGACAAGTTGTGGGCACAGATGGGATGTTTAATGCAGGTTGTCCGGTCATAGTTATGTAGATGTACTTTTGTACCCAGTCTTTGCGGATCAATGAAGGCAGGCATTTGGTACAAACCTTCTGACAGCATTTTCTTCGGCTTTTGTCGTAATGTCTTGCTCTTCTTCTAATTGTTTTTTCTTTCCCGAGCAGTTCTTAGTTACAATTACGTTAGTCTTTTGAAATTGCGTTTTTCCATTTATAAAAAGATGTGCCTTCTTCACTGACACCCAGTGAAGATTCATGGATGTCTGATTTGGACGTTGCCTTGGAGAGGTCCTTCTTGTTTTTGTTTCTCGAGTAATTCTTCTCTTAGTAGTTCTAAAGTTCCTTCGTGGCTTGCAAGGTTTTCGGCGCGGGCGGGGGGCACACCGTGTTGAGGCCGTGGCGTGAGAAACAGAGGGGGGGTTTTTTTTTCCACTTTGTCCAGCTTCCAGATGAATTGTAAAAGTTTATATTCTTTCTCACAGTTACGATGTCTTGAGTTATGTAGTCTTTGCGGAGACTCTCTCTAACTCTCTTCTGCTGCATAGGCTATAACTTCGTTTGCATGACAGTAGGCATTATAGCTGTTGATGTACGTTGTTCGGTCAGAGTTCTGTAGATGTTCTTTTGTACCCAGTCTTTGCGGAAGAATGAAGGCAAGCATTTGGTACAAACGTTTTCACAGCATTTCTTCAACTGTTGTTGTAATGTCTTGCTCTTTTTCTAATTGTTTTTTCTTTTTCGAGCAGTTCTTAGTTACAATTACGTTAGTCTTTTGAAATTGCGTTTTCAATTTATAAAAAGATGTGTCTTCTTCGCTGACACTTGGACGATGCCTTGGAGAGCTCTTCCTTGTTTTTGTTTCACCAGGAGTTCTTGTCGAAGTAGTTCTAAAGTTCCTTCGTGGCTTGCAAGGTCGTCGGCGCGGGCGGGGGGCACACCGTGTTGAGGCCGTGGCGTGAGAAACAGAGGGGTTTTTTTTTCACTTTGTCCAGCTTCCAGATGAATTGTAAAAGTTTATATTCTTTCTCACATTTACGATGTCTTGAGATATGTAGTCTTTGCGGAGACTCTCTCTAACTCTCTTCTGCTGCATAGGCTATAACTTCGTTTGCATGACAGTAGGCATTATAGCTGTCGATTCACATTGTTCGGTCAGAGTTCTGTAGATGTTCTTTTGTACCCAGTCTTTGCGGAAGAAGGAAGGCAGACATTTGGTACAAACGTTTTCACAGCATTTCTTCAGCTGTTGTTGTAATGTCTTGCTCTTTTTCTAATTGTTTTTTCTTTCTATGTAGTCTTTGCGGAGACTCTCTCTAACTCTCTTCTGCTGCATAGGCTATAACTTCGTTTGCATGACAGTAGGCATTATAGCTGTTGATGGAGGTTGTCCGGTCAGAGTTCTGTAGATATACTTTTGTACCCAGTCTTTCCAGATCAATGAAGGCAGGCATTTGGTCCAAAGTTTTTCACAGTATTTCTTTGGCTTTTGTCGTAATGTCTTGCTCTTCTTCTAATTGTTTTTTCTTTCTCGAGCAGTTCTTAGTTACAATTACGTTAGTCTTTTGAAATTGTGTTTTGCCATGTATAAAAAGATGTGTCTTTTTCAGTGACACCCAGCGGAGATTCGTGAATGTCTGATTCGGACGACTCCTTGGAGAGGACTTTCATGTTTTTGTTTCTGTAGCAATTCTTGTCGAAGTAGTTCTAAAGTTCCTTCGTAGCTTGCAAGGTCGTCGGCGCGGGCGGGGGGCACACCGTGTTGAGGCCGTGGCGTGAGAAACAGAGGTGTTTTTTTTTTCACTTTGTCCAGCTTCCAGATGAATTGTAAGAGTTTATATTCTTTCTCACAGTTACGATGTCTTGAGTTATGTGATCTTTGCGGAGACTCTCTGTAACTCTCTTCTGCTGGATGTCTTGATAACTTTGTTTGCATGACTGTAGGCATTATAGCTGTTGATGGAGGTTGTCCGGTCAGAGTTCTGTAGATGTTCTTTTGTACCCAGTCTTTCCGGATTAATGAAGGCAGGCATTTGGTCCAAACCTTTTGACAGCATTTTCTTCGGCTTCTGTTGTAATGTCTTGCTCTTCTTCTAATTGTTTTTTCTTTCCCGAGCAGTTCTTAGTTACAATTACGTTAGTCTTTTGAAATTGCGGAAGGCTGTCGCATGTGATCGTCGTCGACCGGATGTTCCTGCGTAGATGTGCTGCTCTCATTGCGCGTGTCCCATGGTCTAAATGGGAACTGTCTGGTTTCACCTGGAAGCTGGAAAGAACCAGAATGTGCCTGTTTCGCCCGAACCATTGCGTCGAACACATCTTTGTCGAGTCCTCCGTCCAGGATGAGAAACGTATGACCCTCTTCGGCAATGCGTTCCGCCAGCAAGATACATTCATCACCATCGTTTTCCTCAACGTATACATCGACCAATAGACGATCATACTTGTCAAGGTCGTGCGCCGGGAGGCCAGACTCGTCCATGGGAATACGGAAGAACACACGGTGACTATTTGCGAGTATGCGCTGCGCGCAACGCATGCTCTCAACTCCCGAGTGGTATTGTTTGAAGAACCTGTCGTCTGGTGGATGTGCCAACGTGCTCGCCATACAACCGGAAGGCTGTCGCACGTTCCAGCACGTCGTTTCCCATCGTGCGAAAGCGGATGGTGTTGTGCTGCCGATACCTGTGCGTGATGTGTGCTAGTAGTGCCTCGTCCGTCTCCTTGTCTATGACCAAATGGTCAGAGTTACCATCCAGCATTGCGACAAGATCGCAGGACACCTCGGCCATCTCGGCACGTATATGCTTAAATGGAGTGCATCTGAGCCACTGCTCCGGGTAGTCCTCGTAATCCGCTGCAACCCTTGCAGATACCATTTCATGTATCGCCTGGTGCAAGCCTGGACATCAGTTGATGTGGCCAACGACAGCATAGGAGGGGACATCTTCGGTGTAGAGGCGAAGAAGTACTCGCAGTTTCTGAGCGTCGTTCCAGACAGTCCCCGGGAGAACTTCCTCACCATCTGCGCCCACGGCTCAACTCGTACGCAGTGCGACGGTCTTCCCTTGACTTCCCCCTGCCCGCAGTCATCATCATACTGGAGGATGGCCTCGCAAGCTCCACATTTGCATTCCTCCAAGTGGCGGCAGTACATCGCATATGACTTTGCATCCAGCAATGCGACAAGGTCGTCGAGCACTTGCTCCGGTGCAAAGCCATTTTGATCTCCAACTTGAAGGACCTCCTGCACCAAGTAGCCGGTCATATGGGCCGCTTGGTTCGCAAAGCCGTTGGCTAGGCTGGCGAACTCGAAGAAAGCATCAATCAGCCGTGGGTCGCTTGCAATCTTCGGCATCGATCGAAGTGCACGCCATTTATCCCGCAACGGCTCCTCAAAAGATTCTTCAAGCAGTTGCCACCCGCGGAGATCTTTCTTCCACAAAACTAGCTCATGGGGATCGTAACCTTCCTTGTCCGTAACGCCGGCGAGCTCCTTGAAGTTCTCGATCCGCTTCTTCTTGTTGAATTCATCAAGGACCTAGGTACACATTTAGATAGAAGCGATAGAAACATTATATTTTGGTGTCCTGCGTGCAATTAAAGATATTCACGCCATTTGACTAGTTTGAAACGTTTTATAAATAGTTTCACGGCGCAGCACAATTTCTTAAGGTGACTCGGTATAGTAATCAAAATTTGGTCTGCTGACCTATACGTTCATATTTTGCATGGCAATGCCAAACGACTTTCATTCTACATAGAATTTTAAAAAGAAACCCTTCTGCAATGGCAAAATGTGTAGGCACTACAGAATTTTTGTTATACTCCAAGTAAAATAAAGCACGAAAATATTAAAACTTGTGGGTGACCACCATGTCTATTTTCCAACAATACGAGACCATTTTGAACGAACAAACTGCTACTAAAATCTATTTGTTTGAACACGTGAAAGTTACCGGCATTTTTGAAAATTAAGTGTATCGAGCCACCTTAATTAAATGTGTAACAAGACACATTTGTTATATATTTGAAGTTCAATGTAATGTAATTAACTGACCTGTGCCCGTGGTGTCTTTCGGGAAGGTTCCCCCGTAGGTGGTGGTGTCTGTGCACGTGGCGGTGGTGGTGGTGGTAGTGTTTGTGGTTGGGTAGGAGGTGGTGTTGGTGGTAGTGTTGGTGGCGATGGCGCCGGTGGTGGTGCATTCGCCATTCCTTTTTGGCGCCTGCGATGTTTTTGGCGCTCAGTGACAACACATTTCCGTGCTATCCCTGGCCCACCCCTGCCTGTCCTGACACGTCGTCGTTTTGGCGCCGTAGGATTGTCGGTGGCTGTAGTGGTAGTGGTGGCGGCGGTGTTTTGGGTCGTTGTTGTACCTGACCTTCTGTTGCCATTCGCTGGCACACCTGCCTGTAGATCCGGCCGGATCTGTTGAACCGGTAGGATTCCTGCGAGTAGATAATTAGTCTTACCATGGATAATAAAATAAATGGATAGGAAACTAGCTGACGTGATCTAATGTTTCCAATGGGCTGATGGGCGTGATTGGATGTTGAAACCTAGTTGCAAACCAAATTCTCAAAAACGGCATGTTTAGCAATAATACACCTAAACATTTTAGTCAAAGAGCAAATGAATATAACTACGCCATTCTACGATGAAATCTCTAAGTATTCCCAGTCAATTTTAGCAAATATTTCAAGCACTACAAAAAACAAAGACGAAAAACATTCACCTTGAATACTTTGTCATGGCTTAGGCATGTTTTTAAAACAATTAGTGTAGCGAAACAACAAAAATGCCGAGAACTTTGCAATACGCGCGACGTCACAGATTGCAACTACATTGTCTTTGCTTATGTCAGCTAGAATCGTATCCATTTATTTTATTATCCATGGTTTTACGCAATCGATCTTGTGCATAATGACGTCACAAGGCTTGCTGCCCGCACAGAATGCTGGCAAAATGTCATCGGCCGGGAAAACTTCGATAGTGGCCATTTTGAATTGTTTAATTTTTTTACTACTGAGACCAGCATTCCTCGCAGACATCCAGCCTTGTGACGTCATTATGCATGCTAGTTTGGTTGTATAATTAAAGATGATGTCCACTCCGTCCTGCGCATCTGTTCTGCTTATAACATCATTAACATTATAAATATTGTGCCCAAATTTAGCATCTTTATAATTTATGTTCATTTACAAGTATGGCGAACCAGAAAAGTGTTAGATATCCAGTTCGTTTTTACAAATATAGCAGTTCAAAACGTGAACAAAGTTCGCGCATGTGCACAGGAGTGGACGTCACCTTCAATTAAGATGTCTTGACATGAACAGTTTTCGATGAAACTATTTTGATTCAGCGAAATTCTTCAAATTCTCATATGAGTTCTATTTATTAATTCATACGTTGATCTTTCCGTACCGAGCCACCTTATAATTATTAATATTGTGAGTTCTCTTCATGCACTTTATACAATTAGTTTGGTTTTGAAGAAAGTTACCTACCATCACGCTGGGTGAATAGGGAGCGGTAAAATTCGGCGAGCCGATCTCCCAACTGTGTTGTTACGGTATGCTCGTGCTGACAGCGTATCGCTTCGACGAGAAACTCGCACACGGCACAAACATACTTAACCGTCATCTCTTCCGCAGAATTTTCCATCGGAAGAGCGTTGTAGTTACTAAAATAACTGTTGTTTTTTTGCTATATTGTTTTAAATTAAAATCAACTGTGTGATTGTAAAATAAAATAAGCTAAACTAAGCGACTTTTGCTGCACTTAACTGTCCTCGGAGAGTAGTGTAGAAAGGGATCTATATAGGCAGTGGTTGGGTGAAAATTTAAATTTTCGAATGGAGGAGTTCAGAGAATCACCACCACCCATGGATGCAACGGTTGCAACAAACACACGAATTGTCCTTGAACAGTTTATAATTAAATAAATAATGCCACACATATATAATCTTAATATATAACCATGGTTTATTGAACTGCTCTTTCGCAGTTACAAAGACGTCTGAATTACAGAGAGTTTATATATTTTCAAACTAGTACAATTTTATCCAAACAATCTATATAAAATCTAATTTTATGTTTGCAACGAAAGTGGTGACTGCATGAAATAGGCTTTTATTAAAATTAGTTAATAAGTTAAAAATAATTTTTTGATTTTGTGCGATAGTTTTGAGGATATAGGCCTTCAATTAATTAAACAACAACGGCTAAAGCTGATTTTCGCTTGTTTTCCTGTTCCTAATGAATTTCGCTGCTAATGAATTTCGCCTTTTTCCAAATGATCCATTGGTGCATAGAATGTAGTTTGGAGGCCTGTATCGAAATTATTGCACTAAAGGGTTGGGTTTTTTTTCAAATATAAAAAAGGTTTTCCAGCGTCTTTTCAGTACTTCCACAGATCTTGAAAACTTCATTCGGTTTTTTTCTCTAGTAGTACTGATAACGGCTCATAATTACAGTTCTAGTTTGTCACTAAGGGATGATTTGTTCTTTTCATTTTGCTCGTGTATTTTTGACATATCTGATAATTCTCCTATCGGCTAGATTGTCAATGCCAGCTAACTGTGGAGCTTCTAGGTATGTTTAAAGTTTATCGGATAGAATTCCAGGTGTTGATTGCCAAGACCGGTCGATCTGAAGATACTCGATGGCGCAACGAACGAGCGTATTTTACACGCCTTATTGAATATGTCAAGTCTATGTGGGTATAGGTCTTGATTTAAACACACTCCCAGACTGAGTTTATAATTTGACACATGCCATGATGATTGCCGGTACGTTGACAAGAATGTTATGATACACTTCCCTTGGTTTCATCATGGATTGTAAAATAACTGGTATTCAAGGTTTCAGATTTGTAGCTACGAAATTTCCGCGTCGCCAATTGTAACTAAAAGATTTCATGGCGTGGTTATATTCAGTATTTTCTCTTTGACTAAAATGTAGTTTTGCTGTATTATTGCTAAACATTTTGAGAAATTGGTTTGCAACTAGGTTTCAATATGCAACCATGCCATCAGCCCATTGAAAACATTAGGTCACGTCAGCTCAGCTATCCATTTATTTTATTATCCTATGACAAATAGCACATTCATGGATGTCCACAATTTCTTGGTAGGATGTGCGAGTAAATGTCTCTCGTGGTTGTTTCTTCTTTCGATCCTTGCCGGTCTAAAGGTGAAGAATGATAAGAAACTCAACATCAGATTGAACGAGGATCAAAATTTGTTTATGGGGACCAATGAGAATTGAGTGTTTGCAACCAATGGGGAACTTGGAAAATCGACCAATCCGATGGCGCTGTAACCTGAGAGTTCTGCGTCGCGCGTGATTTGAATACTAATTGGGCGCGCTATTCAAGGCGCTACTATTTATATTGCATTACTTTATTAGTCTGGCGTGAACACAAGTTTATAGACTGCCTGCATGAATGTCTTGGTTGGCGTGAAGAAGCAAGAGTTCCACATCGCACAATTAAAGGTTCGTTTCTATAATTTAGCTATAATTTTTTAATTGCCTATATTGACTTGCCTTGTTGTGCGCACGAGTACATTGCGCGTTGCGAGCAGAAATTATTAACCGGACACAGTGTGAAACAAACCTAGTTAGTCTTGTTGGTTTAGAAATTTTAATATCGTAATCTTTATGGCATGCCGATCGTAGCTTTGTCGCGTGCTTCAGTGGACCTTTATCTCCATTAGAATGTATTTTCACGAATGCTGAATAGTCTGCATCATAAAATGTTGCTTTCCTGCCCGGCTTGGCAACTCACAAAATGTGCTCGCGCACCACATCAAACTTTGATCTTAGAGCAGGAAAATATACATTGTACCGCTAAAGGAAAACAGTATATGTCAATTGTTCCCTGTTTATAGAATGTATTTTCACTCTGTCGCGTATAAATGTTAGCCAGTAAACGGCGACAACCGTACCGAGGCGGTGTTTAATTAGACGTTTAAAACTGAGATTGATTCATAATTATTGCACGCCAATTTAGGCGCAAGAAGCTCAGAATTTCCTTTGTGTTCAGATTGTAAGAGACACATGGCGAATATACAGTTGGGTGTGCTTCAACATACATAATATAATTGTCGAATAATTGTGTGCGGGCGTCGTGTGATTTTTGATCGCATGCGACGCCTACACTCTCATCATATATGCCTGTACTGTTTGTGTCCGGCGCGGTGTATTTATTGGCGAGCGAGTGCGGTTTTTTATATCTGTAGTTAAGGTTATCTATTTGTCCATGTGCTGTCGCGCGCAGGTTTCGTTCAGTTGGATATCGATCCGTTCATCGGATATTTGCTAGGCAGGTTCCGCATTCTCTTGTGCTTGGATCGCGAGGGACGTTAGTTAAGTTGTTAATAACTCAATCGCCAAATGACATAAATATATTGTAGTGCACGTGTATATATCTGAACACATTGTTAGGAACTTTCACATTCAGTGCGTGATTTTCTTGTGTGATTGTGTGTGTGTGTGTAACACAATACAGCGAAAACTCGACATGTATACGAGTCGAGTCTCGTGTGATTTTTTCAATGAGATTATGATTGTTTACAACGACCACATTGATTAAAGTTTTACTAGAACTTTCCTGGCGAGTGAGTGTTTTTATTCCGCAGTCAATGTTATTTGTAATAAATGTTTGTAATATACTGACTGTGGCACGCGCGATTGGTCGTTCAGTTACATTTCGCTCACCGGTATCACATGCATATCATGACGTAGACTTTTTTTAAATGATATCAATTTGAGACGACTTTCCCTTCAAGCTCTAGCACAACAGTAGCTTATGACTAATTATTAAGAGTTCTGTTATTTCTTAGTATATATAATATAACTGTCGTGCACGTGTTTCGTTCGGCTAGATTTTGCTCGCCAATTGACAATAGTGAGTACTAATATATGCATTTGATTCCGATCACAAGCCGTGCGCCGTTTCCGACAAGAGTTTTTTTTCAGTTCTCTCGCACAGTATCATTTCATGATACTTTTTACCGCGTGTAGCTTTATATAGTTTGTAAGATATGTAGCTTAGTTTGCACGTGGATAAATCCGAACACATTGTTAGGAAACGTTTCACAATTGCAGTCAAGTGATATTTCTGTCGATTTACAAATCTTTCTCGTAATCATTGTGCCGGTATAATCTACAACCTGGCTTCAACCTGCATTTGAAATCAAGGGTATGTATGTACTCGTGCATGGGCCTCGCTAGGGATAAACTGTCCACACTATATATACTAGTCTATAGCCAGGCTTAATTGCCAAACGTACACAGCTAATTATTAAATTCTAAGCAGAGTACTGAGCTTGAAACTTATGCTCATAATTAAGCTTTGCACGCTTAGAGTTTTAGAGTTTAAGGTTCAGAGAAAAGGTTTCCAAGGGGCAGGCAACCTTTTTTGAAGTGGCTGTATATATTATATAATATATAGTGTCTGCCTTTGCACATGTAATATACCTGAACTCATTGTTAGGCAGGAACTTTCATCTTCAGTGTGTGATTTTCTTCTCTGATTGCGTAAGTTAGAATACAGTGAAATGGTATGCAATATACACACGAGTCTCGTGTGATTTTTTCAATGAATTTATGATTGTTTGAAATGCATCTTAAAGTTATACTATAATTTTCCTGGCGAGTGACATCAGTTTTTTATTCCGCAGTCAATGTTATTTTCAGTTTTTAGATTTCTCTCGCCGGTTCATGATATTGCACGGTATTACATACATGTCATGCCATATACTTTATTTAAGTTGATGTCAATTCAAAAATGACTTTCGCTACAAGTACCTGCATGTTCCTTTTTGCTGTATTGGCTTTTAGTATAGCGTCTAGTTGACATTTCAGACGAACGCGAGTGAATGGCCTGCAAAAAAAAGACAAAACAACGACAATTTCTGTGGAAACGCCTCTGCATGCTCTTCGGTAAAATATATAATATAACTGTCGTGCGCGGGTTTCGTTCAGTTAGATTTTGCTAGGCAATTGATAATACAAGTATACTCTCAATTCCGGTCGCAAGCCGCACGCCGTTTCCGACAAGTTTTTCTCTCTCGCGCAGTATCATTTACTTTATCTTTAGGCGGCGCGGAAATCGTGAAGCTTCTACTAAATCCAAATTTCTAGATATTCCTCTCAACATTCATAGTTAGTTTGCGTAATCGGCTAAATTGCAGAATACCCGTCTACAGGGTGTATCATAAAAAACGGAGTCCTCGCTTCAAATATAAATTTCGAAACGAATATTAAAGCAAAACGTTCAGGTTTACATTAATTTTAAAGCTTAGCCATTCAGCTTTTCAACGGTGGGTTGTTTCGTAAATATAATCCAGAAGTTCGTGAATAATAATATTTTAAGTGATTGCGATTGGAGAGCCAAAAATTTGAGATGCAATAACAAAACCGGTACTTGATGAAAATAACTTATTTTGTCAACAAAATGAGCAAATTGAGGCATTTTGGCAATTGCTTGTAAAAATCAAGTAATAATGGCTTCCAATACACTATTTTAAATTCACTTGCTGACTTCAAATGCGTTATAATACCGGCTGAAGCGTGCCGTTTTACATTGCCGTCAACTTGCTAATTTATATTTACATTACGGCCCGATTCGATGGTGCTCGTTCGGACGATGCATGGACGTAAGGTTGTTTTGATGATTTCTGGAAATAATTTGGGATTTTGAAATAAATAAAACAACCTAATCTCTTTTAGAATGTTTTTAACAAGTTCTTACTAGTTTTTCCGATGTGGCAACAAGAACATTAAAGTTTGAACAAGAAAATTCAAACATTGCAACCGACTATGGAATAACACAGGAAATTTGTATAATTAAGCGGCATCTAAACATGATAGGTTTTACTAAAATTTTCTCCTGTGCAGTTATTACTTGCACTAAAGACACAGATGACCATTTGTTCGAAAGATAAATGAACAGGCTTTAAAATAAGCCTAAAACCGTTTTATTAGAAGTAGCAGTCCGAAAGTTATTAAGCACAAAAGTTGGACTCCGTTTTTTTTATACACCCTGTATAATGAGTGTCCCTATATGTCGTGTGTCGTGGGTTAAAAGTCGTGTGTCGTGGGTAAAGTCGTGGGTAAAGTCGTGGGTCATAAAATGTGCTAAAAACGCATTTTTCCATATTTTTATTTTTAATATTTTTTTCGTACTTTTTCCTTTTATGCGCTAGATAAATACAGGAAAATTTAACGCAACAAATCTCCAGTAATAAAACAATTTCTCATCTTGCTGTTATCTATAGTATAACAAGTAAATGTTTCCGTTTCGTATAGTCTTATAATAAGTTCGCTATAAATGTATTGTTTGATGATAAAATGTCCTAAGTTATAGGATATTAGGATATAGGTTTATTAGCTTTGGAAGTGTTATAGTCCCTATCATGAACGTCACGAATAACTATGTCGATTGCATATGTCTGATACAAACATATTGAGCTATAAATTCTAAGTGGCCAACGCTCGAGCCTCAAATTTTGCTATTTTATCTCCTAGACCTAGTATATGTTTGTGGCCCTTAGAAGACAAGTAGACAAACATTTCATGTGTATGTGGCGTTCGGACTGGAATATTCCACAAATTGCTACTATTTGGGATTTCGCGATTGAAAACCGAAATCATTTGTGCGATGTCACCATGTCGGGCTATTTGCCAACCGAGCATGCTAGCCGCTGTTATTTTGACAGAATATGATACCTCTACACTTTTTGTAATACATAATGTGCGGATTGATAACATAGAACGAGTCCAGAGAAGAGTTACATCCATAATCTTTCCCGGTTTGTCTTACAGCGAGCATTTGGACAAAGCTAACTTGACACTCTTAAGCGATCGTCGAAGGCATGCCTGCTCCAAACTATACAATCAGATAACTAAGGACCCTGCACACAAGCTGTCGAATTTGTTTCCTGCACGTCCACCTATCACCAATGACTTGCGTAGTATACGTGTCTTCCAAACACCAGTGATTAAAACTGATAGATTTTTAAAAACATTTATTCCTTCTTGTATTAAAGAATTCTCTTAAGCCTAATATTCGTAGTTTTAACTTTGTAAATACATAATTTATATACTGAGTTACACACTTTAATATATTTGTAACGTTCTTTTATATACATTTTTAGATAAACTTTATTGTCATAATTACCATTGTTGTAAAGTAACACGCAATCCAGTCGTACTCGGCTGCAATGTGTTTTCTTATTAAATCAATCAATCAATCTATCTATCTATCTATCTATCAGATTGTAATCATATACATATTGTTTAATTTAGCTTCAAAAACTTATTTTGTTAAATGTAAAATGCGCAGCATGTTGCGTACATTAATATCAAAGAAAGAAGGTTGACTTTATTAGACTGAAATAAGCAAGATTTCCCGTTATACATACATGATTTATACCGAGGCGGCTTTGCATGTGCTCTGCCTCTGGCAACTATGACACTATTGCGCTCAGTGGGAACCAATACGAATAACATGTTTTTTATCAAGTTTTTGAAGCTAAATTAAACGATCTGTATATGATTGCAATGCGTGCTGAAAATTACGGCTGAAAAGTGTAGAGGTATCATATTCTGTCGAAATAACAGCGGCTAGCGCGCTCGGTTGGCAATTAGCCCGACATCGCACAAATCATTTCGGTTCTTAATCGGGAAATCCCAAATCGTAGCAATTTATGGAATATTTCTGAACGCCACATACACATGAAATGTTTGTCTACCTTTAAGGGCCACGAACATATACTAGGTCTAGGAGATAAATAGCAAAATTTGAGGCTCGAGGCACTGGCCGCACTGCAGCGTAAAATTTATAGCTCAATATGTTGAAATATGTTTGTATCAGACATATGCAGTCAACATAGTTATTCACGACGTTCATGATAGGGACTAGAACACTTCCAAAGCTAACTGATAAACCTAGTCCTATAACTTAAGACATTTTATCATCAAACAATAAATTTATACTCTATAGGCTAATTAGACTATACGAAACGGAAACAAAATCAAACATTTACTTGTTATACTATAGGTAACAGCAAGATAAGAAATTATTTTATTACTGGAGATTTGTTGCGTTAAATTTTCCTGTATTTATCTAATGCATAAATGGAAAAAGTACGAAAAAAATATTAAAAATAAAAATAATCTCTTCGTGAAAAAATGTCTTTTTAGCACATTTTATGACACACGACTTTTAACCCACGACACACAACATATAGGGACACTCGTCTATAATATAGCATTTGTAAATTCCGAACGTTGATTGGCTAAGAGCCGTGTTGATATAACTCAATGTCAACACAAGAAATTTTCCGCCGCTTGTAAACATAAAACATTTTTTCTGTATTGATATATAGTTATATCAACACTCGTGAGAGTGTAACAAGTGTTGTCCTTGCCTGTTGCTCGCTACACAACTATTTGATGAAGAAATCAACATGGCAGCATATGGACATGGAGGTCAATGGCAACCTATATGAGGGCAGTTGGAGAAATGAAGTCGACTCAAGTAAGCTGGAGTCATCACCAAAATGTAGGCAAAGGTGCCCGAAAAATGCCGAGCAAATGAGAGACATAATATGTGATTATGTCAACGGCCCAGGCAGGTGCCAATTTCATGGCAAAGAATTATTTTTGAATTTACGATTCAAATACTGCACAAACAAAACGCATGCATTTCAACAATCAACATATGCATACATATAATCAATAATTATCGTTCGATTCGGTCCCAGCTCTAACACATGTATCGACCGATTTCAAATTTATTTATATTCGTTTCTTTTTTGGTTGGGACAGAAATGTTCAAACGTCAAGATATTTTAAGCAAAACCATATTTGTAAAACTGTCAATTAAGTGAAAAAATGATCTGGATATAATCTGGGGGCGTTCAGTATGTCATGTGAAAATTCATCGAAGATAATGACCTCGGAAGACACAAAAAAAGCAGTAAACTGGCAAACATTTTTAATAGTTCTTTTGGGTTTTTTTTCATTTCTCAAAACTCAATATTCAATCACCGTTTCAAACTCAGGTTCATTTTTTACTTCTAAAAGTGTTAAACTACAAGATATCAGTAAAATAAGAAACATGCTTTTAATTTACTGCATGGACTTTGATATAGAGATTCACAACAACAAAGTCAAAAACGATTTAAACTAGGTACTTCTAAAAGTTGACAGTATTTGATATAATAACAATTTAATGTAAACAAAATGTTCGCATTGTATCAAAATCGGCAGAGAAGTTAAGGAATATATCATAGCCATAGGACGAATGCAAAACTAGCTAATTTATAAAATTTGAAAAGGACATGTTCATGGGATAAACTCATAGGCTCTTTGCTTGGCACTGTATGGGTTGGCACTGAAGTCAAAATGCAACATTTCCTGTACAAAACATTGTAGCAGACGATAAAGTTCAGAACAATTTCAAAACAAATCTTTTGGGTAAAAAAGGAAAAGAACAAAAACGTCATCGCCAATATGATATAGAATTACCTGTAACTCTTTTGACGTCGTTTTCTTCGTACCCCAAGGCTTCATTCACACTTTTTGACCACACGTTTCTGGTGAGTCCATTGCTGATGATGCTTCTGGTGAATCCATTTGGCTGTGGTTCATTTACATTTATCACGTTGCTTTGACCAGCATCGGTTGACTGCACCAAAACACATTCTTTTACAACCTATTTAAATAAACAATTTGTGATAAAAATTGCACTATACTGAAATAAGTGAGAATGAAATTTGCCATCGAAAGTAAAACATAATAAAATCGCTGATAATATAGAGCATTATTGTACATACCATTCTCTTGGCTCTTGCAGACAAAGGTTTGTTGTCTGAATCGCAACAATACCAATTTCGTCAGTAGCTAGCCGCGGTGTTAAAAAGTTAGTGCCACAAAGTCAACCCACTGTTTGTGTATCTTTTTCGCTTCGGGCCTCTCGTCTCCAGCAAAAGGTATAAAATGAAGTGAAATGCCTTTCTCTGTATCTGTGACATTAAAACAACCACCTACTACACATGTATTTGGCATTTTTTCAGTTTCATGACTTTTATTTGCGCTATTGCCTTCTCTATGATAGTACACGCAATAGAGTTTCTATATTAGTGAGCTAGATGAGTTCCAACTATTATGTCACACGCATTGTTTTGTCCCCCATCTCTTTTGCACAGTGTTCAGATTTTTTGCAAGGCGAAATTCAATGTTTAAATGGCAATAACTTTTAGACTAAAAAAGCAATTTTGATTCTGTTTTCGAATTTCCGTACATTGTGTATCATAGATTTCAAAAATATAAACTCTCATTTTGTGACAGGGACACTTAACAGCTGGCAAGCAACATCAGTTTCCATTACTTGGAAGACTCTTTATAATTTAATCAGCAGTCATGTACAATTGGAGGTTTAGATGTTCTCTTGCTGTGTTCACAAGTATGGCATTTTTTATTCCTGGTGGAAAACCCCAGCACCTTTCCAGAGTTCAAGATCATTGCTGCTCCATGGCCATTCGATGAATTAAATGCATGAACGACCACACTTCTGCCAGCCCATGTTGTATGAACATGTAATGTCGACAAGGCCATCAGTATCCTCAATGCTCCCATTTTCTAGTGCAAGAGACCATTCTCCATGTGTGGCATCATACAACTCTGTCTTACGACTTTCTCAACACCCCTGCCAATTTTCCTTTCTGGTTGTTTAAATGTACCCTGACTAAGTGGTGGTATGTTAAGGGTTGGGAGGATTTTTCCCAAGTTGTGACTCGCCAATCCACATATTTAAGATAGCTAAAACTGCCCGGGTGTTGTTGTCAAATGCCAAAGCCCCTCTCGAGTGCCAGCTTTATGGGTTTGAGAGGTTTTTATATCATTAACAGTGCTACATTTGTCACAATAAATATGCAAGGTACTTGCTAGACCCATCTTCTCTTCCCCCATCATATTTGTTAATGATAAAGGACCTGCAAGAATAGAATATGTTCAATAATTATAAATAGTTCAGAATATTTACCCCTTTTTGAGGGTGAAGTAAGGCTAATATCTGGCCTTCATTATGACTAACCCCAGATGTTACTCATCAGAGTGAGAGCATTTGCCTTATATAAGGGTTAAATATTCTCGTTTGAAATAATTGAAAAGTTTTCTAAATATAAATTCAATACCTTTTCCACTTGAATAACATGATTTCAATGCATTGGTTATTATATCCATGTCAAGCACTCTTGAACCCATTGGTTTTTGTGTATTTTCTCTATTTTGTTTATCCAACTACAATAATAAATAGTTACCAGAACTCTCTTTAATATAGAGTTTGATTATATTTGGGTTACCAGAACTCTCTTTAATATAGAGTTTGATTATTAAATGGAAGCTGCTCAGCTTCCATTTCTCTCTTGCTTGCTGGAGCTTCTGGCTTCATAGTGTGGAATTGAATTTAAACTGGCGGTTGACAGATATGTACTCGAACATTTACAGCAACTGGAAAACATCCAGATTCTACGTTTGTTGATTCGTTGATGGAACCACATCAGAACACTGAGAACCACGAACTACAGTGTATACTGAACTATATGTTTCATTGGAGATCAGAAGACCCGCTCGAGTCAGCAGCTGAAGCATTTTTCTCTTGCCCACTGAGTTACATGTATTCTGTGAAGGCGACAGGTGAATGATTTAGAAGTTTTGAGGCCAATCATAAAATTGCTTATCAAGAATTCTTGGAGAAAAAACTTGTAGAACAGTTTAACAAACAATCTTAGTTGTAATTTTTTTTGACACTATCGTCTGTTATTTGTATCAATAAACATGTTTTAAACTTTACAAATGTTGTGTTGTTAGGTGTTGCTAAGTCATTAGGTGGCATATAGGTAATTAATGGATTAGGCAAACAATAATCTGCATAACTAAGTGTATCCCAATGGATAGATAGGGATATAATTACATGTTTGGTGTAAGCATAGTTTATTTGATTTTTATGTCAAGGAAACTGTAATGCCTTGGTGGCCGAATGGTATGGCATTGGGGTTTGTCCCAAAATAAGGGGGTTCGAGTCCCTTGCATGGCGAAATTTTTATCAAAATGTATAGCTGAGTTATACCCATCTTGGCAGAGATAAGTCCCGTATAGCAGATAGATCTATTACGAGGGCGTAAGACATTAAAATCTGGCGCGAGGCTTTGCGGGCAAAAATTTACACAAAAATTTAGATTTAAAACTTAGTACGGTCTACTTCTAAGAGCGTAACGTCTAGGTGTTCTTGTTATTTTTAAAGAGTTCTCATATTCTTGTCTGTCTTCTGGGAATAACTTTGCAATTTTCTCCGGCTTCATTGGAATATATTTTGGTCTGTCGCTCAATATAAAACGTTCATAATCCTCTTGCTTCCAGAGTCATTCGTGCTAGGTCACGTTCGGTCCAATCTGCTGGGTCAACCCAATTGTGGAGAAAGTTGCGCTTGAGTTTTGGTCGTTCCTCTTCTGTTGGTGGTGGCATAAGGAAATTAGGTTTAGGAGTAGCAGGTACTGGTGGTGTTATCTCAACAGATTCATTGGGTTGTGGCATCTCTGCAAGCACTTGTGGGATACTTTGAGCAGGAATTCCAGGAGAAGAATGAGCCATCTTATTTTTGAATACAAGAAACCGGTTTAGCTGATCAGAATATAATTTGCTTTTTTCCACGGCGCTAAGCTGTGCCGCTTCCATGATTTCTTTCATTCGCTACTTGGCATCATACATTGCATTTAGAAGCGGTGGTTGTTGATACGATTGTTTTTGTATAAACTTTGCAATCTCGCCGAGAAGTATATTCATCTTAAGTCGATCTTGATCACTCGTTGTTGGCTTTAAATCCAACATCAAATACCCATTAGGTCGACTTGTAGCATCTTTATAACTCCTCATAAATTCTTGCACTCTACCAGGATTTACTTGCCTTGCAAGCATAGAAATTTGCTGCTTATCTATATCTTGGTGACTTGAACAGCACAATATAATGGGCGTTTAGACTGATATTTCTCATTTCTTTGCCCTGATGAAATATATTTTGAACAATATAGTTGATGGACAAATTTCGATGATGACTTCCTTTCGTAAAAAGATCAGAAATATGTTTATCTTTGCCGGATTGTGCCGTAAGATCATCCAATATGATCAAATTCCATTGCGATATGTCCAAGTAATCTCCGTTGTCGATATCGTCGGGAATGCCTTTATTGAACTCTATTCCAGGCATCGTCCCCAACATATCAAAATAAGATGGCTGCCATTGACCATAACACCAAATGATACGTTGAGGAGGTGGACTTATTGTTTTCTGTGCTTTCTCCAAGAGAGATTTCACCCACACAGTCTTGCCACTTTGTGTACACCCAACTACGATACACATAAAAGGATGCTGCAAAACTGCAGATCCTGCTGAGATTTCAACTGGTTTGCTTTGAGGTTGCCGCATGTTGAAAATACTTTGGCATATATATTGCATGGAAAGGACATGTTCACACCACGAACGTCTAGCTGTAAGTGATAATAGGTTGATGTATTTGTTCTATATATTCATTTATGCATCTATCCAGTATTCTTCCTTATCTTCCATATATTTATCTTCCTTAACCTTATCTTTATATTCTTATCTTCCTTATATTTATCCTCTTATCTTCCTTATATTTATCCTCTTATCTTCCTTATCTTTATCATCCTTATCTTTATCTTCTTATCTCCTTATCTTTATCTTACTTATCTTTATCCTCTTATCTTTATCCTTATCTTTATCCTTATCTTTATCCTCTTATTTTCCTTATCTTCATCTTCCTTATATTTATCTTGCTTATCTTTATCTTGCTTATCCTTATCTTCATCTTCCTTATCTTTATCTTCCTTATCCTTATTGGCATTTCCTTATATTCTGTTCTCAATTGTCTTTTCCTTTATTCTGTTGTTGCCCTATGTTGTTTATTTATGTACGAAATTGTCGACGGGGTCATTTGACCAATTCGTTTCGCAGTGTTTTCCACCATTAAGGTTACAGAACACCCTTTTTGGCGTTTTGTGGAAAATCGCTACTGTGCGCTCAATATCAGTCCGATTTTCATCAAATATTCACCAAATGTTCTCCAGTGCGTGCAAACCCCCCCGGTTTTATTTTGTCTCTCAACTTATATTTTCCACAAAATATGTCGCTAGTGTCATATAAGTGCGCACAATGTTTTTAATAGAAAAACACATTCAAATACACTCAAGCTGTTCACATTTTTCTCATACACAGTTTTGTTAACAAGAATAAGTTTATATAATTTTAACAACTATACAGTTCGAGTGTATATTAATTTAAGTGTTGTCACACACATTCGTAATGTTGTCGGTGCTCTGGATTGTTCAAACTTGTACAGCGGGCAATTTAAAATTGCAGTCCAGCGCATACCAAACTTTAACCCTGCTTCGTAGCGTTTCATCATTGTTTTCAATCTTCTCTTCGCTTGTATGAGATGATGCCGTCTCACCATCGCCTTCGGTTTCCATGTCTTTCACTTCAATTCCGTTGGAATCTTGCTGTCTCAATTGCTCTGCCATGGTCCCCGTGCAGTTTTCCATGCATGATCATCCCTTTAATGCTACTTCGCGAGGCCGCAGCTTCTGATACTGAACTCTAGCCATGTTTGAGCTGTGTTTTTGGTCTTTGGATACCAATTGTTGTTCTACCAAATCTAAATTGTTTACGCTCTCCGTTTCGATAATCTGCCTGTACCTTGTCGGGTGAATGTACTTGCCTATCGCTTCAAACACGAGAATGCTAAGTAACTCAGTGAGCTTCTGAAATTGACTACCGCTTCGATTTAAAAGCAAATATTCACATTGTGGTTTCAGCAGGGGTCTCGCATATTGAACGGTAATCATTGACAATTTCCAAGCTGATCTCGTGGAAGTAAAGAGAATTGAACCCATATCTTTGTGCCGTTTTAAAAATGGTTTGATCGACCATTCCAGCGTTACTTTTTGCGCTTTCAAACATACGGACTGTCAAATGCTGGTAGATCATCGGTCGGCATCCTTTCACTCTGACAAACATAAAGACGGCAACAAATCTTGTAGCAAAAGTCAAGTTGGTTGAAGTGAAAAAAGATTTTTCCTGCACTCTTCTAGAATTGTTTTGTAGCGTTGTAAATGAAAGGGAATTACTGTCTGAAGTTCAGCAAGCGTAGCTCAACTTCTTCTCTATTCGAGGCTTGCAATATCTAAGTCTGTCGTCCAGTGAGAACGCATCTGCTTTGCTAAGCACATTGCCTTGCTCGTTTTATGTATAGTTCGGTAATGGAAAAATTTTGAAGTACGGGCCCTGAAGGTGCATGGAATCGATGGAAATCGAAAAGGTCAGAGATACTGTTTACGCAGCCGAGTCGACTAGATTGACCCATTTGCCAGGTGCTTTCGAGGTGATCAAGAAAGTCTGTTAGAAATTTGGAAGAACACAGAAAGTAATCGACAAGTTGGACATTTGACAACAGGTTTTGTTCATCCTCGCCCGATTGTTCACAACAATACTTCAAGAATTTAAATGCTCGAGTTACCAAGATTTCAGCATGTTTCCCTTGCCTTCCGCCACCAGTTGTGCTTTGTAGCCATGAAGAAAATAATCGTGCCAATTGTGACTTTGTAGCACAACACGGCAGTGTTGGTTTGCTTCCCGAGGAACAGGAATGATTCACATCAGGTTATCATTCGCTTTCGGCAGAAATTATGGGCTTCGTGTCAAAATATATATACCACAGATGTTTTGTTTTGACATGCTTTCAACAGCCTCGTTGACTCGCGAAACCATCATGTTCACAGCCAGGTGCAGGGCAATGGAAAAGACCTTTATCATTTTCTAAGTTAAGTCTTCGAGGTTTACTAAATGCCCCGTCAACAGTTTTCCAGTCTACGTGAATATGTTGACGAGGCATGCCAATTGTTGGGAAGCAAACAGTTAGCATGCAGGTTTCTTGACTCCTTATATACAGCGACAACTTGCTGGAATTAACATAATGCAAATGCACGATCAATTCTCTGGAGTGTCATGCATATAGCATGCAGTGAAATACGTGTTAGTCATGCATATTAGCATGCAGTGAAATACGTTAACATAATAGTAAAGGTAACAGCTAAGATTTTATTTTAAGTCGATTATGTTCGTCTTAACAACAACCTTCTATACTTTTTATTCAAGCAAGTAAGCTTCATGCAGACGCAAGGCTAATTTCAATGCAAGCCGGGCTAATTTCAATAGAGGACGGGCTAATTTCAATCGAAGCCTGGCTAATTTCAATAGCATCTTCAGGAGAGCATGATGTAATTTTTCAAGTTTAATGATTGCAATTTTTACTTGAAGTGTCTAATATAACGTCTAAGGCTACGAATTACAGCATTTGTAATAAATGTGCCAGGTTTTGTAAGTTCAAGCCCAACTATTGCTTATCTTTTTGCTTGCCTTTTAATAAAATTATGTCAGTTTAGCATTTGCCTAACTTTTTTACGGAACAGGGTAACTTTCAAAGAAGCCGGGCTAATTTCAATAGATGCCAGGCTAATTTCAATAGAGGACGGGATAATTTTAATGGAAGCCTGGCTAATTTCAACAGAAACTTCAGGAGAGCATGATGTATATTTTGAAGTTTAACGATCGCAATTTTTACTTTTAGTATCTAATAACCTCTAAAGCACGAATTACAGCGTTTGTAATACATGAGCAATGTTTTGTAAGTTCAAGCCCAACTATTGCTTATATTTTTGCTTGCCTTTTAATAAAATTATGTCAGTTAACATTTGCCTATACTTTTTTATGAAACAGGCTAACTTTAAAAGAAGCTGGACTAATTTCAATAGACGCCGGTCTAATTTCAATGGAAGCCGGGCTAATTTCAATAGAAACTTCAGGAGAGAATGATGTATATTATGAAGTTTAACAATTGCAATTTTTACTTGAAGTATCTAATAACCTTTAAAGCACGAATTACAGCAGTTGTAATAAGTGTGCAAGGTTTTGTAAGTTCAAGCCCAACTATTGCTTATATTTTTGCTTGCGTTTTAATAAAATTATGTCAGTTTAGCATTTTCCTAACTTTTTTACGAAACGGGCTAACTTTTAAAGAAGCCGGGCTAATTTCAATAGAAACTTTAGGAGAGCATGATGTATATTTCAAGTTGAACGATTGCAATTCTTACTTGAAGTATCTAATATAACGTCTATGGCGACGAATTACAGAGTTCGTAATAAGTGTGCCAGGTAAAAATATTAATAAAATTATGTCAGTTTAGCATTTGCCTAACTTTTTTACGAAACAGGCTAACTTTAAAAAAAGCAGGGCTAATTTCAATGGAAGCTGGGCTAATTTCAATGGAAGCCAGGCTAATTTCAATGGAAACTTCAGGAGAGCATGATGTATATTTTGAAGTTAAACGATTGCAATTTTTACTTGAAGTATCTAATAACCTTTAAAGCACAAATTACAGCACGAATTACAGCGTTTGTAATAATTTTATTAAAAGGCAAGAAAAAATATAAGCAATAGTTGGGCTTGAACTTACAAAACCTTGCACACTTATTACAAATGCTGTAATTCATGCTTTAAAGGTTATTAGATACTTCAAGTAAAAATTGCAATCGTTAAACTTCATAATATACATCATGCTCTCCTGAAGTTTCTATTGAAATTAGCCCAGCTTCCATTGAAATTAGCCCGTCCTCTATTGAAATTAGCCTGGTGTCTATTGAAATTAGCCTGGCTTCTTTAAAAGTTAGCCCGTTTCTTAAAAAAGTTAGGCAAATGCTAAACTGACATAATTTTATTAAAAGGCAAGCAACAAGATAAGCAATAGTTGGGCTTGAACTTACAAAACCTGGCACATTTATTACAAACGCTGTAATTTGTCGCCTTAGACGTTCTATTAGATACTTCAAGTAAGAATTGCAATCGTGAAACTTCAAAATATATACATCATGCTCACCTGAAGTTTCTATTGAAATTAGCCCGGCTTCCATTGAAATTAGCCCATCCTCTATTGAAATTAGCCGGCTTCTTTTAAAGTTAGCCTGTTTCGTAAAAAAGTTAGGCAAATGCTAAACTGACATAATTTTATTAAATGGCAAGCAAAAATATAAGCAATAGTTGGGCTTGAACTTACAAAACTT
>CACRXK020004805.1:0-30300 GCA_902702795.2 Paramuricea clavata | reverse complement strand
AAAATAAAATAGCTTTTCTAAAGGAATAAAATAGAAAGTAAATTAGGGATAAAATATGGTTAAAATAGTGTTGATTTTCGCAAAGGTAGCTTTGTCATTGACAGTATTATAATGTGTCGGTTAATAGTCAACTAAGCGTGGATTATACATGTAAAATTGGCAAAGATATTTAGGTATTTACTGGTTATGACTTCTTGGTATTAATTTGAAAAATGTTAGTCAAAATTCGTCCCGTGCGAGTTTAATAGTACTATCGTCGGATGTTTTCGCGATATGCCCGTTCAAATTTCAGTTTTTATAGTGGTATGTTTGGAGTTTCGGCCCTGCCCATTTCACCCGTAGAGGGCTCATTATTTAAGTCATCTTTATTGTCATAAGTGCTGCTAGATTTTGGAGAAAACACTGCAAATTCTTGAGGAAACTTTATATCATATCCCAATGTTCGCAATCGAACCTCGCGTACGGCGCCACGGCGGTTCAAAAAACTTCCAAATACGGAAATACCGCTTGAAAAAAAACAAGTTTACATTACCTTCTTTTGAAAATCACATCCAAGTATCGTTTTGGCTTTTAGAACTCTTTTTATGCTTTCAACTAAAGCAAAGTTCACACTTTTGTTTAAAAAAATGTTCCATATAAAACACCGCGTTCGTTCGTATTTTGAAGTCACACGAGTTTTAGTTTACATATATATATATATATATACGAAGAACGTAACCCCCGGAAATAAAACCCAAGGGAGCCACCTTAAACAAAAAATATTGTTTGTTATAGTATTCGAGGCCTTGTTGACAATTTAGTTTGAGTGTAAAGTATAATTTTCCTTTACAAGTGATTTAATTAAAGAAAATATACAATGCCAAAATAAAGTTTTGTTTGCACTTTACAGTGCTTTATCATGACTTTGCATGGCCTTTGACTTTTGAATGAACCAAATTACGTTAAATAAAGGCAATCCATTTAATAGAAAATATCAGTATCTATAAAATAAACAAATTTAGTAATGGGAAGTGCTTTTGTTTCACTCGCTCGTCGCACTCGCTCGTTTGTTTTGTGAAAACAAATTAACGCGTGCGAAAATACCATACGTCAGCACTTCCCATTAAGAAATTTCTATTTTCTCAATCACAAGCTTCCAGTGAGGTCACTCAGGATGCACTACAACACGGTGGCGAAACACGCAAATCGGTAAATGATCGGTCCACGTGTGACACGAGCACGCTTTCTTTGAATTAAAAAACAGGAATAATTATATGCATTGTCAATAATGAAAATGCAAATGACTGTAGAAATGTTGAAATGCAATAAACTGTAGTTTGGTGACAAGTATAGTGACTTGTGTCTTTTCTTGTCGAACGCTATAGTCAGGATAGGTAAAATCATATAGTATAGGTCTATAAGTATTTGTTAAACGAGAAAAATATTCAGTGCCAAATATGTGCAGCGCAAAACTGAACTTCAAAAGATGCTTGCCGCCCACTGAACTAGGATGAGATAAATTTGAATGAGAAAATAAAATTTAAAAATCAGAAAAATAAAACATCTTAAATCCCAACATATTATAGAAAAACAAGAATTTAATTAATTGGTTATATTTCAGAATCATCATAATGCATGCAGACCAACTGCTTTAGAAATAAATACAAACTTATATATATATATATATATATATATATATATATATATATATATATATATATATATATATATATATATATATGTACCAGAAGTACTTGCATTCAGCAAGTTCAGGATTCAGAAAAAAATATATATACTAAAAATACTGCTTTATGTTGTTTAGTACTAACAAAATTATTTATTTGAAACATAAAACGATTGCGCTCTCGATAAAAGCCAATGAAAGCTGACCGTTTTATTTTGAAGACATTTAAAATTTTTGACATCCTCTTTTTGATTCAGCAGAAGTGAAAAAAGTCTAATTTCAATAAATCCATCTCAGAAATCAATTTCCAAGTTTCGATTTCGACTTATTCCTGAGGAGTCATGGCTTTTGATATTACATTGAAACATAGTACACAGTTGATATACCCTTCTGCAAGATTTGGTATTTAATGGCGACTCTGACACGATCGGATGTCCACTGTTAAAAACTGCAGGATTTTCTTCATTTCTTCCAGGACTATACCACAGCTCGCAATCATATGACAACAGTCCCAATTTCCATCGATCTATTCGGGTTGACGTGAGCTTATTGCTCTTGGAAATACCAAGTAGAGCTTCTGGTCGGCGATGATGTGAAATTTTGAGCCACAAAAATTTAATGGTGAAAATACTGAAAATGTACAGCGGCCCAAACCACTGCTAACATTTCTCTCTCGGTTTGGGAATGTTTTGGTTCGATTGGGGGCTTGCGTAGCAGATAACTTTTCCTTCTTGCATTAGTGAACCTCCAAATCCTACGCGGCTTGCGTCAACAACGATTCCCGTTTCTTTTCTTGGTTCGAAGTGCGTCATCACTTTGTCTCCGGGAAGAGCTTGTTTTAAACTATCAACGGCTCTCCGTTCTTTGTCGGTCCATTTCCAGGCGACGTCCTTCTTGGTCAGATTTCGTAATGAGTGGTAATCCTGGCATAATCAGGTATAAATCGAGAAACAATTTGCGCCATTCCAGGGCCGTACGCAGGGGGGGGGGGGGGATTTGCCCCCCCCCCACGGAGATAACGATATTTACGATCTTTAGAATATCATTACTAGTACACGTTCCAGAGCAAAGTGAAATATGCTATTTAGGCAATTCATGCAAAATTTGATCAAAATTCTAAATTTTGGCAGCACATGCAAAAAATTCCTTACGTCAATGCTAAAAAGGCAAATTTAGACAATAATTCGCCACAAAAAATGAAGTGTTGCAAGATTCAATATGAATTGGTCATTTTAGCACCATCCTGATATTTTATATGCACTGATACAAAATAAATAGTAAGTTTACAGTCACCCAAAACATTGACATAAAATATATAACTTATTGGCTCTGCAAATGCAGCGCAAACTCAAAGCATTGATACATAATCTATCACTTATTTTCACTGCAATTGCAGAGCCAACTCAAGGCATTGACATAAATCTATAACTTATTGTCGCTGCAATTGCAGCGCCAACTGAAAGCATTGACATATAATCTATAACTTATTGTCACTGCAATTACAGCGCCAACTGAAGGCATTCACTATAATCTATAACTTATTGTCACTGCAATTGCAGTGCCAACTGAAGGCATTGACATATAATCTCTAACTTATTGTCACTGCAATTACAGCGCCAACTGAAGGCATTCACATATTGTATAATCTATAACTTATTGCCACTGCAATTGCAGCGCCAACTGAAGGCATTGACATATAAGCTACAACTTATTGGCATTGCAATTGCAGTGCCAAATCAAGGCATTGACATGTAATCTATAACTTATGGTCACTGCAATTGTAGCACCAACTCAAGGCATTAACATAGAATCTATAACTTATTGGTATTTCAGTTGTGGTGCCAACTCAAGGCATTGATCTAAAATCTATAATTTAATTGTACTACAGTGCCTAGACTATAGATGAAAGGAGATATGCTTTCGATCATCATTTTGGTAAAATTAGGGCATCCTACAGGGTTATGGGGCCAAATTCCCATTTTGTTCATTGACAGTACTTAGTACTCACTGCATCATTACATGTCTTTCTTAAATAACAGTACATGATACTCATCATGTCGAAACCATGCAGTTACCAAGTATTTGGAATGAAATTTCTGTACTGAGTCGGTGATCACTTACTGTCGATGCAATGGAAGTTTTGATAAAATATTGCATGAATTCATTTCCTCAAGTTGATCAATTCATTTGATAGAAAATTGATCAACTTCCTGTTACTTTTAGATGAGCCAATTAGATTTCGTTTCAGAACTGATTGACCAATAGGAAACCCACAGGAAGTAAAAAAAAAATTGAATTCGTATGAATTGATCAACTTGAGGAAATGGAGCTGAAAGGCCAAGTGAACGTGCTTCTAAAAAATGCCTGCAATCTGGTATTTCGCACTTGGACTTACCATATTACAAATTGAAATGCATGAGAGGTTCACTAACTGAGGAGGAACTAAAGAGCGTTACCACTGAAGTAATTGCGAAAGAAAAGTCTTTACATGAACATAAAAGGTTTCCGAGGTGATGTAATACATGGCAAATGCAAGGAAAGATTTTTATCTTTTATGCATCGAGTTATGGCAACTGAATTTGCTGACCGGGAGAATCCAGCGCCATTGATGGTTGAACTGTTGACTGTCGACTGCCTGGCAGACTTCTCTCCAACATTAACAGCTGTAATTCCCCTCTTCAAGCAGTGGTTCAAAGCTTGTCTTTTTCGACGTGCCAAAGGTAAGGGATGTAATAAATTATCCAACATATAATAGACAATTTGCATGATAGGCTAAATTTTAATGTCTGAAGTTTGGTTGTAAAATGTCGTAAACTTTGCAAGGCTATAAATATTTCCCAAATCTTTAGCAATATAATTTTTGGCATACATGAATAAATTAGTTTATAATGCAAATTGCCATTAGCTGCCACAGTGGTTTAGTTTAATGCATGCGATCGCTACACATGGTGTGGTTTGTGTGTGCAATTGAAGTTGTGTGGTGATTGCACTTCATTCTGATTGAGATGTTGTCATAAATTTTAGCTCATTATTCAACATAGTTTGTAATGAAGTGTGTCATATCTCTTAATTAAATTTGTTAAGTTTAGGAATGCCGAAGATCGATTTTTTGCAATTTTTTCTGTGTGTTTTAATTGCTTGAATACGCCTTGAAATTAGATAATATATGTAGTGGTTTTACCTCAACAATGTTGCCACAAGCCTGCTTCATCTAAGAGGAATTATCAGGTGAATTTAAATAATGTGCCATGTTGTTGCCTATGGGGGAGGGGGTCTGTGCCCCCCCCCCCCCAATTCACCCGTGATTACCATCATTATGCCTCTACCATATATATGACAGAGATTTATTGGGAAAATGGTATATATTTTTAATTAACTTGTTTGCCAAATTCCTCAAATTAAGTATTTCTAACATTTCAGCAGCTGAACTGAGAACACAGTCATCACAGCTACATTTCTGTTGATGAAAATCACAGCAAGTATGCTCTGGTTTAATCCTCTTTGCTAGTTTGTGACCAAAGTAATTCAGAATTATTTCCTTTTGCATTTATCTGCCACAGCTACAAGCTCTTTCATGTGGGGAGAAATGTTACGAGATGATGCTAAATCATATGAGTTGCAGTATATTGTGGAAGATGCTGGAAGTCCATCTCGTCCATATCTACCAGCTTCTTGAAAATACTCCTCAATTATACGAGGGACTCCAATATGAATAATCCTATGGAGGTCATGGACGTCAACACCAATCCCTAAAGCCACAGTGACAAATAGTAGCCTTAACTTGGACTGACCACTTACAAGAACCTGTACAGTATAATCCTTTCCCGTTCATGTTCTGGATATTGTGCATGAAACTGTGTGAATAGTCTGTTAACTGAATGTTTGCTAGATTAATTATACTGGTTCATATTGCAAAGGCCCCATCATATTGCTTGCAAACTAAAAACATTCTCCAATAACTTGCAAGTTGCCATAAACTAATGTCAGAGGGAAATCGAACCGTTTTACTTAATTCTGCAATCAGAGGAGTTTCTCATTATCCCTTCTATCAGGTCTTGGCAAAGAGCTGAAGAAGATTATTAGGACGATCAGGGCTTATTTCAATATGTTTTGGATTGATCAATCCGAGAATGGTTGTAATATCCTTTTTCATCTGCAACTTGGCAGTTGCTTTCATTGCCAAAAATGGGATCGTGGGAAAAATACTTGTCATCATACCAATTTTCCCATAACAAGGTCTAAAAATTTTTCTAAACAAGAAAAAGATATGTTAATGATTAACAAGTCCAGCTGCAATGCACCATCATCATGCTTCCTGCTCTTTTACCCATTGAGTAAGCCAGCACTCACCACTTGATGAGTAAAATTGTCTTACATTATTAGACCACTTAAAGGATTAACACCAAATATTTTACTCAAATAATTATGATGTATTCTCCACTTTCAAGTACTATCCCTCCGACCCCATGACTATAATGCCATATGAGAAAATCATATTGCAATAGAGATCTTTAGACAGAGTAAAATAACAAAGTAAGGTGCAATGCAATTTAATTGGTTTAATAAATATATCGATGATATAATTATTACTTATTAGTCGACTGGTCTCCTCGGGAGACATCCTGTTTTGTGGACCCTCAACCATCAATGTTTTCCAATGGTGGTTGAGGGTCCACATAACAGGATATCTCATGAGAAGACCAGTCAATAAGTATTTTATTTTATAGCAAGATTCAAAGAAAAGAAAACTTGTTCACTCGATTTTGTAAGAAACCAATTTTATTGTCATACCGACTCACAGTTCTCAATCAGAAAACAATGTAAACAACATAACGACATGTACATGTGTGATTTTTTGTTATTCACTTCTGGACACAATCTCGTTCCATAAGCCTGCAATCCTCACGAAGGAATGTGAGGCTCTGGGAAAATCCATTGTCGGAAGGCAGGAATCCTGGCTAAGATCGAACTGCGCATTGCATATCAACAGCCAATCAGATTCCTCCCTGAAATGGATTATCCCAGAGCCTCACATTCCTTCCCGAGGATTGCAGACTTGGGGAACTAGATTGCCCTGGATAATATGTTATCTCCCTGCCGAGCATCTGTGGAGTCTCTCCGAGGGTTCCCTGCTGGCTCCGGTGCTCTAGAGACCTCTGCTCGCAGGGAACTCCAAGGGAGACAGCTTAATTTCTTGACTCTCACTTGACATACTGTACTCTTGACCAATAAAACTATAGGAAAAGTGAACTTTGAAACTTGCTATTTAATAATAATAGTCTGGCTCAGTCTGAATGGGGTTATTTTAAATGTTTTGCACCTCAACCATATTATAATTTAAAACTCAGTACCGTATATTAAAATAAAATCTTACCATTCTTCCACTAGATGTGCTTCGTCAATCACAATAGCTTTAACAGAATCTTGATAAGATTTTGACTTCAAAATATTTGGAAAAAATTTCTTATCTTCCAATAAGGCTCCTGGGTGAGCAAATATTATCTTATCTGAGGATTAGCATCTGATGATAAATAGAGCCCCTCTTCGACCGTATGCTGTGCTTTGGTAGTGTTGTTTCCATGCTGGCCTTCAAAGTTCAAAACACTAACATCCATGTGCTTTTTCAGTTTTGTAATCTGATCGACCATTAAGGCGTTTAACGGCGAAATAACAATTACTGAGTTAGCAGTAGAATTCGTATTTTCACGACATGAGTGACGTTCCATGGCCAGTAGGCAAAAATATGTCCTTCCGATCTTTCAACAACTACTGCCTTCACTGTTTCGTACTGACATTCCTTTAGCTCAATATTTTGCTTACCTAGTCGCCCTAACGCTTTTTCCAATCCGCTATGAAATAAAGTAATACTTTCTGCAGACATAAAATTTTTATTTTTTTATATATTTCAAAACCAAAACAATACAAAACAATACTATCTGACACACGCATGCGCAGTTCGGTCTTAGCCAGGATTCCTGGCTTCCGGCAACGGATTATCCCAGAGCCTTCGGTTCCTTCCCAAGGACCGCAGGCTCATGGAACGAGATTGCATTCGCCAGGATTAATTGGCGGCGGCGAATGAAGAAGGGCCTGATACAATTCTATACCGCGGCGCATGTAAAAAGCCAGATTCTGGCTTTTTCGTCTGATTGACCGATTAGACAAACGATTTTTTAAATCTGTCATTTGATTGGCTGGTGCTAATTAGATTATACTATTGTTATTGATATATTTTATAACGATCACAACTACAACCAGACACAGTACTAAAATGCGGTGCCCGCCTACAAATAAAACTTTCGGCGTTTCCGCCTACATGCACAAGTAAAGTTATATTTAGCACGCTATACATTCTCCTGTCGGCCGCCAGTTGGTCCGTACGTTAGGATCAAAACTGTGTTTTAAAGACTTCAAAATAAAATATTTTGGGCTCAAAATACTATCAAAATGAGGAGAAAAGTGAGACGAATCCACTGGCATACGGCCGAAAACGAGAAAACCAACAATTCCGAAGTTATCAAGGATCAAACGGACTGCATTTTTAATTAGTTTAATAATTTTGAGCGATTTGTAAACAATACAATTTCGCTTATTAAAACTGCACATTAAAATCTTCAAAATACAATATTTTGGGCTCAAACTACAAACAAAATAAAGAGAAAAGTGAGACAAATCGACTGGTATGCGGACGAAAAAGAGAAAGCCAACAATACGAAAGTTATCAAGGTCAAATGCATTGCATTTTTAATTAGTTTAATAATTTTGAGCGATTTGTGAACAATACAATTTCGCTTGTCTTTCAAAGGCCATAAATCGCTAGATTACTGTAGTTTAGTAATACATTTGACAACTGTGGGTATACTTTCTTACACTTAATCGAACGGTGGTATTTTTGTCCTTATTGGGCGCATAAAACCAGAGATAAGACGCAGCAAAAGGTCAATCGTGGGAGTTCGAGATTAATTCGAAAGAAAATTTTCCTCGAAAATAGGAATTCGGAAAACGTGAAGGATTATTTTGAGCGGCTTTTGTCTTTCAAAGGCGACAAATCGCTAGAATAGAAGTCAATTTTGAAATCAATTTTCCATCCGTAAACACAACATTTCACGCTGATTCGAACAGTGGTATTTTTGTCCTTGTTTGACGCATAAAACCAGAGATAAAGCTGAGCAAACAGTCGATCATCATGAGCGTACACGATTAATAATAATTAATAAATTCCGAGCACGTGTAAGGAATTTTTGGTAGGTGATTAAGGAAACGTATTGATGCGAACAAACTAACAAACTAACAAACTAACAAACAAACGGACAAACTCACAGGCAGAATATAATGCGGTGCCAAAAATGGCACGGGCACCGCAATTATAGCCGGCCCACTAAACGGCTGAAGTTAAATTAAAACTGCAGGAAAATTAGAAAATAATCGCAAATTAGCGAAATATATTGCAAATGTAGCTTATATTAAATCGCCATCAGATTGCACTATCGACTAACTGACGTATAGATATAAAGTATACTTAATATATATATACATATATACTTAATAATTGTATATGTCAGTTTGTTGATAAATACGGTAAGCGCCATGTAAAGCTCATTGTAGTCACTGAAACCTCTGCGGAGGAGAGAGCAATCGGGTGGCGATTTAATATAAGCTACATTTGCAATATATTTCGCTAATTTGTGATTATATTTGTTAATTTTATAAGTTCATTGTAGTTTTAATTTAAATTCAGCCGTTTAGTGGGCTGCCTATGCTATAATTAGATTGTTGTTGTCGTTGTGTGAAATTTAAATTTCTCCTGCGACATTTTGATTGGATAATAAATATAAACTTTGCTGTGGGTGGAAAGCGACAGGTTAAGTTTTGTGTCAGGCTCTATTTGTAAAAGAGAGCCTGATAGTCAGGTTAGCGAATTGCTAGCGAAAGTAAGCAGACCGTACGTGGCGGGCCCAAACCCGCTAAAGTAGGTCTGCATAGGAGACTACTCTAGAACGCGTTTTAATTATTCCTTGGATATTTGGGACTTTTTTCGGCATAAAGGCATTACTGCCCCCCTGGTGGAAAAAGTCCTGCATACGGCCCTGAGCCATTCCTATAGGAGTGACTTCACTTGACCATTTTCGCACTGAACGGATTTCATGGTTATTTTGACATCGATCTTCTTTGGATATCAGGTTTAATTCCCTTTGTTTTCGTTTCATATTTTTGGGAAGTAACAGCAGATTTACCATTGAAATACGGATTAAATTTTGTTCACGACCATGAAACGTTCTCAAATAATATTTTATCGATTTTTTTGTTCTTTGGGCAAAGAATTTTCGACAAAATTCCCTCAAAATCTTTGCAAAACAAACGTTTTCCTCCATCTTTTTTCTCAACCATGGATCGTTACGTAATGGTCCATGGTCGAGTAGCCAATCAGAATTGTAATGGTACTTGATTGAGTGTATACTAATGTCGATTAATTCACCGCTTAATTAGTCTTACAACAATTTTGTTTCTAAACTTTTTAAGCATGCAAAATCTAATTGAAATATTTAATTTCACCACAGACCCAAAGAAATCTGATATTCAAATCCTGATTCAGCAAAATTATTTCTATCCGAATGAAGGAAAGAATTTTTCACTACCGTACAACGTATTATCTTACCCAGCCTCTGATATTACATGGTGGAAATCTAAAGACGGAAAAGAATATGAGTTGATAACTAAGTGTTTGGTGTCAAAAAAGTGCGAAATTCACGGAGGAAAGGAACATATTACGAAAACAAGTTTCGAAATAAAGGATCTCAAATTTCCCCAAGATAATTTCTTCTACAAATGTGATGCAAGTAATGACTATGGAAATAGCTCGGAAACTTTTCAATTAGACGTTTACGGTAATGTACATATGTTATACTGAAACCACTTCCCTTTCCATACTATATATATATATATATATAGGTTATATATACTCCTCAATTTCGCACATAATAAGTCATTTTTGTATCTGCATGAAGAGCTAGATACTATACTATCGAATTGTACGTACGCGCGTTAAACACTCAGTTCAAATTATTAGGGCTGTACGCCTGTGAAGTGGCCGTAAAACAAAGATGGCGATGATGAGGTATTTATTTTGTTCTGGCTATGTATATAAGTCAAAATTCTAGTATAAAAATTTTTTTTGCATGGTTATATCCTAGAAGATTGTCCAAAATAACATCGTAAAGCTTTTTCATGAGTAACCGTGCGTGCTATATACAGTACATAGTGTGTCCCAAAAAAAGTACCCTCTATAGAAATTGTCCTATTGTTATAATTTGAATGCCTGAGCACTATGCTGAACACAAGAGTGCGTAAACACATAAACACAATTGAATTGAATTTTTAATTACCAGGCGCATAAAATCCTGTGCTTAACAACAATACGATAAATTTCTATAGAGGGTACTTTTTTTGGAACACACTGTATATATATATATATATATGTTTCATCAGTAAAGAATCATCAGGCGGTACCGGGGTACATTTGCTCTATCTTTATGATATTGAACACTCTTTGCTTGTCGTGTACACAAACCTTCTCGTATATATATATATATATATATATATATATATATATATATATATATATATATATATATATATATATATATATATATATATATATATATATATATATATGTATATATATAACAATCCATCAGCCGAAATCCGTGATCAACCAATCAGACGTTCCCAAAGGCTTCAAGAACGAGAACAGCGCGAAAATTCAAACATTCCAACTTTCTGATGACGGCTCGAAGTACCGAATCGAAAGCGCAAAACATTTAAATTAGAATCCAGAGAACAAAATAATTTGTAGAATTATATTAATATATATATATATATATATATATATATATATATATATATATATATATATATATATATATATATATATATATATATATATATATATATATTATTAAATACCTTTACCCAATTGCACTCCGAACACCTCAATGGAAAGATGGTGGATCATGCGTCCATGACGTATATCGCGAATTTGTCTTCCCCTAACGTTTATAGCTTAAGAGACCACTTGTTGAGATTTATTCTGTACGTTGTCGACTTGATATTGATTCTACCAAATCATTAAGCACATCCGGTTTAACAGGAGATGCGTACGCACTGTCGTGGGTAAGTACCTTTGTTATTGTCGTTGTGTTAGGACGTGCTTTTTCCCGATCGCTCGTTGTCTGCTTCATTTGATTTTATTGTCAATTCACGCGTTTACGGTAAGTATTGAATGATATTTAGTGTAGTTTAGTTTAATGAATTTGTCACATTTACATAGAAAAATGTTTACAATTACAACTTAGACTAGAACAATAAATAAAAACTAACAAAATAATTAGTACTTGTGACAGGAGTCTGAAACAGAACTTGCGTCCCAATTGATATCAAACCCCTTAATGATTAGTGTCTTCAAGTAAAAGCACACACACACACACACACTTAACCGGAAACTGTTCCGGCGGGCAATAAGTTGGTAATATTGTCTTCAATAAAGTAAACAGTTCCGATAATGTTCCACACGACTTTATCTTGGGAGAGAGATTGTTCCATAATCTGCAGGATCTTGGGAAATAGGAATTATGAAAATAGTCCTGCTTATACTTGTCTATTGGGAATAAATTGTTTGTAACGGAATTTCGAGTATTGTAACGAGGAATACGAGTTTGTAATACTGGGAAGCATCTATATGAACAAGACCATTTATACATTTGAATAACAATGTTAGACCACTTATTTCGCGCCGAAATTCGAGCGGGAGAATGTCTAATTGGCATAGCCGATCTGTGTAGTACATGTGATTAGGATAATTTTAAATGAACTTAGTGGTTCGGTGTTGCACGTTCTCAATCAATTTTCGATGTTTCTTCGTGTAAGGAGCCCACAAATTTGAACCATACTCCAGCTTGGATCTAACAAGCGAACAATAAAGAACTTTTCTAGTGGAAGGATCAGTAAGGTCTTTACAAATCCGTTTAATTAAGCCTAGGGTTTAGGCTTAATTAAACGGATTATTAATTAAACGGTATCCTGAGCTTATTTGCTCTGGATACCATTTCTTCAATGTGGTTCCACCACGTAAGTGTGTTAGAAACCAAGATTCCCAGATCCGAGTATGACGATACATTTACTGTACCAGCGGCTGGTCGTCTAGATTATATTGTCTATCAATGATAGTACCAGGCTTTTTCCTTGAAATGTGCAATGCTTTGCATTCGGACATGTTGAAAGGAATACCCCAATCAACAGTCCAATGATGTAATTGCCCAAGTTCTTCTTGAAGAAGCCTACTAGAATCCGTGAAATCAATGGTTTTATATTGTTTTGAGTCATCTGCATATAAGGCAATTTTAGAGCTGTTTTGAGTGCAGTACGGCAGGTCATCGATGTATATAAGGAACATGATAGGCCCAAGGATGGATCCCTGAGGAACACCGGTTTGGGATACCATCAGGGCCGCTAGCCTTGTTTGGATCTAGTCCTTTGAGAACACTAGCTACTTCACATGTTGATAGTTGAATATTATTTAAATAGTTTGGAGGTATGCATGATCTGGAAACGTGGAGAGGATTTAATTCGTTTTCAGCTGCAAAGACAGAATGGAAATACTTGTTCAATAAGTTAGCTTCGGTGTAGCTATTTGTAATGAAAGAATGACCGTTTCGTAAAAATTTAATGGCACTTTTCTGATTGGTAATTGATTTTAGGTATGAACAAAATCGCTTAGGATTTTCACCAAGTGCTACTTTCATTTTGTATGAATGATCTTTCCTTTTCTGTGCTATCATGCGTTTTGTATCACGACGCAGATCTTTAGACGACGCAGATGTAAAGATAACTTACCTATTTTTATATCTGAGTTTCCACTAAAGTTTGTTGAGATAGTGTCTTGGCGACGTATCACGGCACTTGTACAAGTCTGACAAATTTATATCTGCATGGTGTAACAGTTATAAGTTTAAATAAAATGGTGCAATATATATAATCGTGTAGTAATTTGTGCATAATCAGAATTCTGTATTCTTGTTTGCAGCATTCAATTAAACATGTGCGACAAATATTGCGAAATAACCGGGAATAAATCTGCTTTAAAACAAGCTGGTGGTAGTGACGAGATCAATTCACCTACGATTAAGAATAATTTAGCTGACATTAAAGAGGCTATGACTGAGATGATGTCCAGTTTTAAGACTGAACTTTTAAGTCAGTATCCCAGGTCAATCAAGATTTTCAGCAAGTAGCAGAGCAAGAAGTTCAGGACGAAAGTGTTAATGTCCCTGAAGCTGATCCATTGCCAAGATAACAGCGCCGATACTTTCGCTGATAAAATCTCAAACTTTGGCAGAGAAAAGGGGTCACAATTGCAAACAGATTTGAGCGAGAACGAGGTTTTTAAATTCTTTGTAGAACAATTCGCCCCAGGTGAGCAAACTAGACCGGCAATTGACCATGACCTTGCCACATGCAATAGTCAGTGAATTGTTGACTGAGAAGTTAACAAAAGAGATGCTTGAATTAATACAAGAAAAGTATTTGAAGCCAGAAAATTGCGGCAATTTTGTCGCACTAAAAATTAATAAACCAAATGAATATGGCAACAGCTTAAACAGGAGATTCTGCATTTCAAAAAAACTAAAAATTGTCATTGTCTTCGTTGTGCAGTATGCTGTTTTGCATGTTTGTAATAACCTTTCGAGCAAAGAGAATATTGAGGATGGTTTAATGTGCTTACACATTCAATAGTGATTATTTCACTAGCAGCAAATAGACAATTAAACTTAAAACGGCGGAGTTAACTACGCTCGGATTTCAATAACTAACATGTAATCCATCCACTCCAGTATCAAAATATCTCTTTGGGGATTACCTAATATGGAGATGGAAGATATTTCAAGAGCTAGCAAGCTCACACAGAAGGTTACGCCTATTCAAAGTATGGAACCATATCGCCGATCAGTTGGGCGGTCCTCAAACTATGTACGTTAGAATAAATACAGGGGTCGTGGATCAACTGAGACTTGGTTCAGGTTCAAAATTCGATTTTTACCTTGATTCAAAATCAAGCCACATTTAAAGATTGCAGGTTGAACAATTTCACGAGGTGTGCAGTGGAAAAGACTAACCTCTGATCAATTTATCTTGGATTTTGTCATTGTCACTATTGATTTTGAGACTGAAGGCCTTTAACTAATACATGTATTGCATGGCTTTCTTGTAGTTGGCTGGAGATGAAAACAAGTTGATGTTTGATTTCCATACAAACATGTGTGAGGATTTTTCATTAGTGCACATGTCATATTCATTTTGCCTACACTGCTATGGACAATCTTTAAGTTGTTTCTGAAGTCAACTAATTTAAAATAATTGATGATATCTCCCAACAGCCACTCAACTACTGAGACTTTTGTGGGACTCATCAATATTGTAAATTCTGCTCCAGTTAATCAATATTCGTCTTTAATATTTGTTCCTCGATATATTCATAAACCCGACAAGTTCACATCAGATAAATTCATATTCGTTCGATTGTAACTGAATACAATAATTAAACGTTATAATACAACTAATGAGTAATGTTAAAATAATGGAAAATTACTAGCTATAAATGAATACTTCCTTTACCTTGTCGTTGGGACATTCTAAATTATTTAAATATCTAAAAGTTCTATTTTTTCCCCTTTTTACTCTGTAATGTCAAATAAACAATGTTAGAAAACATGGCGACCGGCCGCGTTTTATATTCGCCATGAAAAAGCATGGGCACTAGTTCCGACCGCGGCCGACTGTTCACGAATGTTCGCGTTTATAAATAATTAATTATGCATTATTTACACTCTCCCCCCAAAATATATTCTAAGATTTTTGTTCAATTTCTCGTATCAAATCCTCTTCTGACAGGCTTAACTTTCTTATGTCCCTTCGATAATTTCCTGTCGCAGTACGCACAGACACTTTACGTACAACTCCAAAGCTATCTGGAAAGACATGTTCAACAATTCCCTTTCACCATTTTCCTCTTGGAAGGTTGTTGTCCACAAGAGTGGGTAGTAGCGAAGTAGTTGTAGTTCGCTACTGTAGCGAACTACAATTTTCAAGTAGCCAGTAGTTTTTGACTACATTTTTAAAACAGTAGCTGTAGTTATAGCGAACTACATTTTGCCTAAAAGTAGCCAAGTAGTTGACTACTTTTCAAACAGCAAATCGCTATTCGCTACTTTTAAAAATTGTTAACAACTTGATAGAATAGCATGATATTGAGATACGGTTTGCTTAAAATCGATACTCAACAGTCAATTTGCACTCCTGAGCACTGTAGTGATTACAAAAATGTTGCTTTGTGTTTACTGTTGCTACTCGTAAGTCTATTTGTTATAGGTTACATTACAGTCTGAGTTAGTATAGATGCTCCAAATACAGTAAAACTAAAAAATATAGCGTAGGCGTAGCGAAATAGTTCGCTACATTTTTTAAGCAGTAGCTATAGTCAGTAGCGAACTACCTTTGTTCAAAAGTAGCAGTATAGTTGTAGCTGACTACATATTTTTGAAGTAGCTGTAGTTATAGCGAACTACAAAAATTTTGTAGTCAACCCACCCTTGGTTGTCCACCACTAGTGCAAGTTGACCTTCTTTGAAATTTGGACGTCGTTCAAACCACCTTTGACTCTCTTGAAGGGTTGGCACATATTCCTTCATCTATCTCGACCCAAACTCATTTGCAAGAGCGTTAACGTGTTTCCATTTTGCAGCATACTGATCGATTTTCTTGAACTCCCCCGGTGCGACGCTAGAGTTGTCCTGTAATAACAACATATGATTCGGTGTTAAAGCTTCGAGATCATTTATATCATCTGAAACTCGTGTGATCGGGCGGTTATTCATAATATTCTCTACCTCTGTTAGGAATGTGACCAATGTCTCGTCGTCAAGCAAGCGTTAGCCAATCATTGACCTCAGGATTCTTCTAAGGGAACGAATTAAACGCCCCCCCACACCACCTTGATGGCTTACCGCTGTTGGTTTGAAATGTCAGTGTATTTTACTTCGGAGAAAATGACCTTGGATCTTTTCTTTGATCCATGCTTTCAAGGCCTTCAGAACATCTTGCTCGGCTCCACGAAAACTTGTGCCGTTGTCGCTATAAATTATTCTTGGAGGCCCTCGTCTAGCAATGAACGTTGTTACAGCATTTATGAAGCTGTCTGTAGATAAATATTTTGCAACTTCGACATGGACTGCACTATACCTCAAACAGGTGAATATGCAACCGTAACACTTCGCCAATTTTGGATTCTTCCTCGTTGCTCTTGTATTCGATCCTGCATGAACATTTAAAGGTCCAAAGTAGTCTATTCCAACGGCGGCAAACGGGAACACGAGTCTGTGCTTTTTTATTATTATTATTATTGTAAATTTCCAAACTAGCAGTAACAACTACAAGGTATAAGAACAACTACAAGGTATAAGAACATAGGTATTCAATCTATTCTATATTTACAGGTAAAAATAGGTAAGTTAGATAAAAATTACGATAATAAACTAAAGTTTACCTATTATTATAAGCACGAGATTAAGAAGGCGCAGACCATACAAACGCTTCGCGGCTTTCTTGCAAATGTAGTCAACATGGAGGTTCCATTTAAGATCGTCTGAAAGAACAACGCCCAATAATTTGGCCTCGGAAACGACGTCGACCTTTTGACCACGAATGGAAATAGGAGCAAACGATGGAATAAGCATAGAAAAGCAGACACGCAATTCTCTGGTCTTTGATACATTTAACTTCATATTATTGCCGATGACCATTCAGAACAGCTGATGATGTTAGCGGGTAACTGCGACGGGGAATTGTTTGATATTATTTCTCCAAGGCTAGTATCATCAACAAATTTAACAGTTTCATCCGCCACAGCCAAGTCATTGATCATAATCAAAAACAATAGCGGGCCAAGCTTTGTTCCTTGTGGAAAGCTGGCGTTTAAAAACTTCCACTCAGAAAAGAACTGAAGAAAACCGGTTCCTTGTTGTCTGTCTGTCTGTCTGTCTGTCTGTCTGTCTGTCTGTCTGTCTGTCTGTCTGTTTGTCTGTCTGTCTGTCTGTCTGTCTGTCTGTCTGTCTGTCTGTCTGTCTGTCTGTCTGTCTGTCTGTCTGTCTGTCTGTCTGTCTGTCTGTCTGTCTGTCTGTCTGTCTGTCTGTCTGTCTGTCTGTTTGTCTGTCTGTCTGTCTGTCTGTTAGAAAGTTTGCGATCCAGTTGAGTAACACGGGATGAATTTCCAATGTCTTTCAATTTTTTCAAAAGAGTGTTATGATCTAATCTATCAAACGCCTTGGAAAAATCAAGTAAACAAATCCGTATAGTGTTACCTTGTTTGTTTACCATTTATGTAGCATGTAGATTAATGCCATACTAGTGCTTAAACCCTTCAGCGAACCAAATTGCAAGGGATTAATTTTTTTTGAGACGGAGTTAAGAAGCCACTTGTAGGGAGAGGATTCAAGAATCTTGCTGATAATTGGTGTGAGGGAGATTGGTCTGAAGTCAGAATCAACATCTTTAGGGGGCGAAGATTTTTGAATTGGTGTAATATTTGCTGCCTTCAATATTGAGAGAACAAGTCCTTCACGAACTGATAAATTAAAAATGGAACACAAAGGTCGACACAACACTGAAGCGTTTTCCTGGAGAAGCCAAGAAAGAATTTGATCGGGACCAGCAGATGAATGAAGTTTAGATGATAATAGAGGCTTTTCAGTCTCCTCGACAGAGATGCAGAAATCATCTGGAATGTCATTTGTGGGAAGGGGGAGTCAGTTCAGACTGGGAAAGGAGTACCCTACTGCAGCGAACTTGTCATTGAGCAAATTTGCTAGATCCGCATCAGATAAGATTTACCTTCGAACATTATTGTAGATAAATTCTTAGAAGACTGAAGACAGATAATATTCTTCACCGTTGACCACCATTTACGAGAATCGGACTGTTGGACGCCCGCGAAACTTTTATTGTAGTAATTTAGTCGTGCCTTCTCGCAAAGTGTATTGACTTTGTTTCGATAGAATCTGAACATCAGGTTGTCGCCAGCCGCCCATGCTGTCTGCCGCTTGGAAACAAGAGATTTTATTTCGGAAGTAATCCAAGGCTTGTCACTAGAATCGATTTTGATTTGTTTCCAAGGCAAATGTTCGTTTATGATATTATCTGCGATGGTGGAAAATAGGAACTGCTCGTCACAATATTCCATATAGTGCAAAGGTAACCAATTAAATTTCGACAGATGATCGCTAACAACTCGACGATTGATTGGGCGAGAGTCTCATACTAAACGTGTAGACCTTGTGCCACCATAAGAGTTAGCTGGGAGAGGTTGAAGAACGATGGAATTATGATCGGAATGTCCAATTGGAGAAATCACCACGGCAGGATTATAAAATATAGAAATGTTAGTAAATATTTTATCTAAAGTATTCTTTCCTCTAGTGGCGTCTTTGACTAACTGCTTGAGGTTAAAGGGACTGCATAACTGGCGATGTTCAAATTGGTTATAATCTCTAGCTAAAATAATTCCTGCACCACGATTAGTGGAAAGGACAAAATCAATTGATTCGGCAAGGTGTGCAAGAAGGGCTTTATCGTCACTTCCAGGTGGATGGTACACGATTCCCAATACAACTGAATTCAGACCACGAGGCAAGCGGTGAGGTTTTAAGAGGTTTTATTAGGTAGTTGTGCTGCCAACTACTCCCCTACTTTCTCAGTAAGGCGTCGACAGACATCACACATTCGTAATACTCTTCTCACTTTCGAAATTCCGTTCACGATCCATAATACGGCCTCGATTCTGCAAGCGTTTGCTGTGTACCAGTGTGACCATTCTGTAAATAGAAATCTTCAATAATTAATTCTGTAACTCGATATCGAGCTGGCAAGATTATCTGGTGTTTCACATCGTCAGACAAATCTGTACGATTTAGCCGTCGTCCAACTCGTAGAACTCCTTCTTTTACGAATGGCTTTAACTTAAAAATACTACTTCCTTTCATAGAAATTTTAACCAAAGAATTTGTCCACTCGAGTTCTTGTGAGAACGATTTCTGTTGAAAAACTTTGACGATGGTTCTCTCCGCCTCATTAATCTCGGGAACGGATAAAAGGATGCAGGAACCAGTTGCTGAGTCCGCGTGGCTTCGATCTGCTTTGGCTGAATTGCCGTTGACATTGAGTTGAGTTTGGTCATTTCACGAGTCAAGCTCGAGCCCGAGTCAAGCACGAGTCACGAGTCAAGCACGAGTCACGAGTCAATTTCGAGTCAACCTATAAACTTTGTTTTTGCCCTTTTTACGTTAATTTTACAATTTTTATCGTTTAATATTCAATTTTGATGCAGGTAAGTATACTTTATGAAATAGCGCATCTCACTGTATTTACATTCTCACCGTCGCTTGTTGTTTGTTGTTCCACAAACCTGACTCGGCCCAGTCGCTTATCTTGCGTTGAATAATGGGAATGCGATGGTTTACTTCCATATGCCTGGGCGTCCTTTTACGGCAAAGGCCATGGAACCCGGAACCGCTATATATTTGTGGGACTGTGGACGAGCCAGTGTACAGACAAGTAAGACATGGGAATTCTGTTTGTGAGAAATCCGGTACGTAATTCCTAATTTGCGAGCGGGTAAGCCGACAACCGATTGTGCAGCCTCTGCAAAGCCTATTTTTGAATATTATTGAAATACCATAATTTTAGACGTAAAGAAACGTGTAACTTACTCTAATTTTAACTAAGTTAAGTTAATTTAAACTTAAAATATCCGCCCTGTTGTGACGTCATTGTTGCCATAGCAACGGCAGTTAGGAGTTTTTTTAATTCCGAACTCCTTAGTTATTGTGTTATACCAATCAGATAGTCTCTGTTTTAAAACAAATAATAATTCTCCAGAAATTCAAATCAGAAAATCTTTAATTTTTAAAAAGTGTAGCAAGCCACCTTTAAAGCCCACACTGACCGAACACGATTCGGCAAGGCGACGCGAATTTCATAGCCTCCTCCGCAGGCCTCTCTATGGTTTCTAGCCTGCATATGGGTTTGAAAAAAAAAATTCTGGGAGAGAGGCCTGCCATAAATCGAACAAAATAGACGTATCTCAAATATTAGTGGCCGTGTTACGTTACCCCACCCCCTAAGTAGGCTTTTGACCCTAATTATATATTCAGTTTGAAATCTTCGGGCGAGGAGCGAAACTTGCACGTATAAAAAACTTTAAAAATGTTTTATAATGCGTCGAAATATTCAAGTTATACGAAAATTAATTGGTCAATTGAAAGCATTTAATATATCCTGAATTATATATCGCAATGTTCCTCGCGGTATAAAAACGACGTGCAAATTTTGAATCGCTCGCTCAAAGCAGCCAAATGTTTACAATTATTATTAAAATGTATAAATTGTTCAGCCGATGAATTACAATTTCTGAATTTGAGGACATTATCTGGCATAATTTCGAACGCAAAACGAAGAATGGAACGATAAGAAAGGTATAATTTGTTTAATAAAGGGATTATATTAAATTGTATTGTTTTCTGGAATAATATTTGTGTTGCCATTTTGATTTATATTTTACTATACTTTTTCAATAGTCAAATCATCAGGCATTTGGCAACATACTCGGTGAAATGATGTATAAAAGGAAAAGATCTTTCTGTTGAAGCAACCATTTCAATAAGTGACTGCAACTTGGAAATATAAACTAACTGTAGAATTTTGTTGGCATCTTATAAAGCCTGCATTACATATGCCTACCATATTATTATTTAATATGCCTGAGATTGATGCATACATTCTTTTGTGAATTATTTGGTTGAACTGGTAACCTGCCAACATACCACAGTATTTGTGAACTAGGCTTCACTCAGGTGAATAGTTAAATTGAACTCCCCTCACCCCTTTAATGGCTTTAATATCATGTAAATATGCTAAACCTGGTGAAACAGGGTTGGTAGGTTTGCTGAATAATTAGGCCAAACACAGTCACACTAGGCCTTTTGTTTTCTAAACAGCACTAATGACGATTTGGCCTAATTATTCATCTAACCTACCAACCCTGTGGTGAAAAGCAGTTGGCATGTGACAACCTCTTTCTAATATAATACTGTATATGCCTACTTGTGTTACACTTACTGACATCCATGATTTGATAAATACAGGAATTTGTGTGTTTGCATATAGTGCCGTAGCAAGCTCGATTACTGGGGGGGGGCTCATATTCATATATTTGTGTTCTGCATTATTAATTTCTTTTGAAATCGATTGTTTTTATGATCTGTGAACATGAATATATGAATATGAGCCCCCCCTCCCCCAATTATCGAGCTTAATTGCTATGGCACTGGCATATTCTCTAATTATATGTATCTTCCTTGTTCATGCTCAAATAAAATTGCTCTTGACATATATTGCTTTAAAATAGAGTAACTCTTGATTGGCATGTACATATATCACGTAAGACCCAATAATGCCTCTATACACACAACAAGCCCTCTTTGTCTCATCCCTGGCAGGGGCGTGCCTGCTTTTACTCTGTCTAACATCAGACAATTTTACTCTTCAGTGGGAGAGTGCAGACAATGAGTTAATCTAAAGCTTACCAAATGTATTCATTGTTGTAAACTTGTCACAGCTTACAGTTAATATATAGCCACTATTGGAAGACTATTACCAGGGTGGTTGCTGTGTAATATAACAATAGCAAAACACTAGCTATCACTGGGGTGTTTCCTCGGTGACCGATTGTTACAGGGAAATTTGCCTTGCAAAATGGATTTTATCCATGCAAATATTTTGCCTGTGAACTTGGCAAGCAAAATGGAATGTAATGCCTCCATTGGTTAACAAATCCAAGCCAAATGTTATTAAGACAGGTCTTTATATTCTGTTGCACCACATAAACTGTCACTTGGAAATCTATTAGATTCCTATTAAATTCCAGTTGTCCTTTCCCTTATCATAGGCACCTCACACCCATATATTAAAAGTTAAAACAGGGCTATTGATTTAATTAAGAAAGCGTTTGCTATTTAATAAATTTTTGCCACATCTGAGACACCGAAGTTTGAAAACATTGTCCAAGGCCAAGGGATAAATTGAACAGTGTATTCCGCAATAAGAAAACTTTTATTAACGATTTTCCTTCCATACAAGCGTCTTAAAACAATGTTACAAGACAAGAAGTATATATAATATATTAATACCACAGTCACAGATATGTCAACAGTTGAATATATATTGACAATTTTCGCTCGTTCCTTTTAGTGTTATAGTTTCGACTAAATCACTGCACTTTCCGCTTATTATCATATAAAATGTAGTCGACAATTGGAGTAGAAATATGTATATATCAACGATAAACTTTCACTTAAAACCCTGTCTTGACATGAATCGACGGCAACGTGAATATTTGACTGCTCTGGAAAATCACTCGTCTCTAAATAATCCCATTAAATCGCCGTTTCGGGTGACGATAACGTTATCAGCTCCTTATTCAAAGTTCCCGGTGTATATATAATGTTAAAAAGCAGGATTACTCGTTAATTTTACAGTTTGACTCGTCTTTTAAGCCATCGTGTTGAAAACAACTCCTTGCGCAAGCCCTTCCTACTCCCCCTAAGTTAGAGTTTGTCGAAATTTGCATGCGCGAGCCGGTATGCGCAGTGCAAATTTTTGTGTCGATTTATGGCAGGCATCTCGCCAAACTTTTTCCCACCACCCGATTCGTCGGGTGAGATGCCTGCGGAGGAGGCTACGAATTTCAGTTTTTAAAAACAAATAAAACTGTGAACGGTTAAAAATTTTACAAGATATGCAAGCCAAATAGTTAAAATTGCTTAAAGGTGATCTACAGTCCGTATGTAAACAAAGCCTTTGTTTACATTTTTGTTTCCAAAATATTGAGCTTTGTTCGACAACTCTTTATATTTTCAAGCTTCTAGAGTATAATAAATGATCAAGAAACAACAATCAGGCTTTTCAAGAACTCAAAACATAGTTAAACTGTTTGTATCATAAAAAGTGGGCTCATTTGTGCACATGCGCAGATCGGACTGTAGATCACCTTTAAGTGGTTCCGAATATTTGAAAAACATAGAAAAATATTGAAGTTAAATGTAATTGAAAATTGAAAATTCGCGTCGCGTTGCCGAATCGCGTCCGGTACATGAAAAACTGCAAGACTTCGTAACGGTTTATAATATGATTGAAACAGATTGCAAACATTTTTTAAGAAAACCATGCTTTTACTATACCTTCACTAGAGGCCATTGTTTCAATTTCATATATATAACCCGCACACAGGCTGGTAACCTTCGTCACAGAATAAAGATCAGTACCAGAAGGGCCACTCAGCGCTGCAACGTGTCACCATTTTTCTATGCAAAAACATGCAGTTGACTGGCCAGAAGGCGGGGCCTTCAGCCAATACAGCGCGTTTATTGGCCAGAAAATGTAATCGACTGGCTAGGAAGATGGCGGCCAGGGTGACAGAAACTTCAAAGCTTCCGACGTAAGTGGCGCTTCTGTGTGCCTTATTCCGTGCCTTCGTTTTTGAGGTAAACCAATCTCGTTCCCAGAGCAATGCCTGTGCGCGGGCTAGGAAAGCATTGGCTCTGGGGAAAGTGACAACCGGAACCCCTAAAATTAGGGGTTCTGGTGCTTTGTCGGCAAGCACGATTGATAAACGTTAAACCAATCAAAACAAATCACAGCACAGGAAAAATTCAATTTCCCCAGAGCCAATGCCATCCTAGCACGCGCACAGGCATTGCTCTGGGTACGAGATTGGAGGTAAACTGAAAGTATAACAGTTGATTTCGGAGGTGTGTCGAGGGTGTGAGAAAGCTTTTTCTGGGAAGTGGTAGAGTCTGTAGACCACTGTATACATGCAGTTAGAAATTTTTAGCTTGACTCGAATTGGACTCGTGACTCGAGCTTTACTAGGGCTCGAGCTTGACTCGTAAAATGAATACACTCCATTGAGTTCAGTCCTTAATTGTTCTTGATCGTAACTTCCCTTTGTAGGTTCGAACTGCTTTGAAAATAAACCCTACAAGTCTGTGTAGCCGATTCCAACTCGAATATCTGCTAACGATCTCTGTCCAAAACGATTCCTTAACGATTGTGGCATTAACGTTGACTTTCTCTTTCTTAATTCCGACGTCATCGTCTCGTAGAGCAATCATCAATTCTGCTGGTTGCTGTGGCCATTCAGTTTCCATCTGCCATGCAAACTCCGGTCCGTTTTTCCTTCTTTCTAGCTTCCTGGTTTCGGACGCTTTGATGCCTCATGAAGCCAAATCTGCTGGGTTCAGCTCGGACTTCACATGGCGCCATTGTGACGGATTGGATCCTTCGCGAATCTGGGCTACTGGGTTAGAAATGAAGGTAACGAACCGCTGCGTTTCATTCAATATTTATCTGAGGACTGTAGTAACGTGCCGAAACAGAAGATAAACAAGCCCAGTGTAAGATACAAAATATATTGTCTAAACTAAATACAAGATGGCGGAACTCTCTTTTATACATGCCCCAACATGCGTTGGGGTCGTCATTGCACAGGGGTACCGTACTCTACACCTTCCCCAAGTATACAATTGTCATATTTCAACAATATTTTAGTATCTAATTTGCTTACCCACAAGAGTTCAATGTTCCAATTTTTAAATAAACTATTATTTATAACATCCTAAGAAAGTCAATAATATACCTCACTAATTTAATTAAACTAAAGTCCTAAATTGTGAATGTTAATTATTCAATGTTCTACTTATCTTCATCCATCAGCTTCACAAGTCCAATCGCTGGGGAGGTCGGACAACTCTACCAGAACGGGTGGTGGGTATCAACAGTTTGTTCTGGACGGGTAGGTTCCGTTTCTCGACTCCCTTCGGTAATGGAGACTAAGGCAGATCGATTACGCCTAAGAATTCCCTTGTCAGTCTTCACAAGGTAAGATCTGGGATACTGAGTGGAAGAAAGGATCTCACCTTGCTTACTTTGATCCTTGACCCATACCGCATCTCCAGAGTCAAAGGTGTGCAGTTCTCTTGCCCTATGCCTACGGTTGAAATTGGTATCCTGTGCTCTACGGTAGGACTTTCCTTGGATACCACCCTCTCCAACTCAAAAGTAAAGTCCTTCGGTTTCAGAGTAGCTGGGAGAACGGGTAGCTGTATCTTTAGTCGGCGACCCATAAGAAGCTGGCTTGGCGACAAACCATTCTTTAGGGGTGTCGAGTGATTCGATGGTAGGGCAAGATAAGGGTCTTGGTTCTTCTTCAAAATCTCCTTTGCAGTACGCACTGCCCCTCGCTTCGCCATTCGCTTGAGGATACCTAGGTGAACTTGTGGAATGAAAGAAGCCATAGGTTTTCGCAAACTTCCTGAAGGCTTCGGATGCGTATTGAGGACCATTGTCCGAAACAGGGCCGCCGAGAGGGGGGTGGGGCAGGTGGGGCAAATTGCCCCGGGCCCCGAGGTGCTGGGGGCCCCTGGAAATTTTTTGTTGGGCCCCAGTCTTTTTTGTGTGTTAAATATTTTCGCGCAAAGGACAAGATCATGTTTTTTTGGGATAAGTACCGAAATTTGGCATAAAAAAATGAGATAAAGTCGCTGGAAAGTAATTGCAATTGGGGGAAGAGGTTGTTCTCCGGAAAAAAATTTTCCGGAAAAATTTTTTAGATAGGGGCCCCTAAAAAAAAATTTGCCCTGGGCCCCCGCCAACCTCTCGGCGGCCCTGGTCCGAAATAACGATCTCTGGAATCCCATGAGTAGCAAATAGTTCCTTGAGGATATTGATTACGTAGTCAGACGTCTGACTGTGAAGTCTTTTAATCTCCAACCAACGAGAATAGTAGTCAACAACAAGAAGATAGTCGAAGAGATCCATACCGATCCGTTCCCATGGGCGTGAAGGGAAATAACTCGACATGAGTGATTCTTTCTGGTCTTGTCTCACCTTTACACAAGTATTACACTTAAAAATTATCCCTTGAATAGCAGCTGACAGTCCAAGCCACCAGACTGAGTCACGTGCTCTTGCTCTAGACTTTGTTATCCCTTGGTGACCAGTGTGGATGCAGTCAAGGATACAACCTCAGGGATCTCGGAATAACAATTTGATCGTCATATAACAAGATATCATCCACAACTGCTAGGTGGATCTGTGCCTCCCAGTATGGTCGAATTAGCGGCTGGAGGGGCCGGTAAGTAAGCCAACTATTTACACTATACTTGTGGATTAGAGAACATTCTTCATCTGCTTTGTGAACTGCCCGTATTTCCTGCAAGCGGTTTGTAGTTACAGATAATGTACCCAACATTTCGTTTGTATTGCTCTCTACTTCCTGTACAAGATTGTGAACGTCTCCATCCGGTTTACCAACAGGAGCGCGAGACAGTGCACCTGCGGCAACCTGTTGCTTTCCAGGGACATAGACTACGTGTGGGTTAAACCTCATGAGTCGCAACCGAAACCTCGATATGCGTGGAGGCATCTTGCTCAACTCAGTTGTGTTGAACAGCGTTGTGAGAGGTTTGTGGTCTGTCTCTAACGTAAACTGCAATCCGGTGATGTAATCCGAGAACCTCTCACCGGCCCAGGTCGCTGCTAGGGCTTTTTTCTCGATGACTGCGTACCGCTTCTCTATTTCTGATAGAGTGCGAGAAGCATAATAGACGGACGACGGTCCCTGTTCCGATATCAGAGACATCTGCATCGACTATGGTTTCCTTCAGAGACATCTGCATCGACTATGGTAACCCACTGTTCGCATCAAGCTTGCTGAAAACTTTCCCCTGGCCCAGCTTGGAAAGGCTCTCATCCACAGGCGGCATTGGGTGTATTTCTCGCTTAACCGCCTTATTTTACTGGGTTAAATCCACACAGATGCGGACCTTTCCATTGGGTTTTGAAACGCAAACCATACCCGAGCACCATTCAGTAGGAACAGTCACGGGTGAAATAACATTCTGCTTGAGCATAGACTGTAATTCTGCCTCGACTTTGGGTATTGTAATGATATACTTCCGGTTTGAGACCCCCCATGGGGCCTCGTGTTGTTGTTGTACTTATCTTATAAAAATACAAAGCTCGAAGACTATTACATGGTGTCAGGAGTGCGATTTTTACTGAATATCGACCGTATAAGCTACAGTCATGGCTCTTAGCGGTATTGAACTTCCTGTGATGCAATGGGACGGCGAAAATCTCAAGGAAAATTGGCGACGTTTTAAACAACATGTCGAATTAATGTTCTCTGGACCGCTGAGATCAAAAACCGAAGCGGAGAAATGCAGCTACCTACTCATCTGGGTAGGGCAAAAAGGCAGGGATATATACAACACATGGTCGGATATCTCAGAAACAAACAGAGGTAAATTAAAAACATATTATGATCGATTCGAAAAGCATGTCAATCCGAAAGCAAACCCCGTCTTTGCCAGATATAAGTTTCATAACAAAATACCAGGCCCCACCGAGCCAGTAGAGGAATTCACAACAGAGTTACAACTCCTAGCCCAAGATTGTGAGTTCCACGACCAAAATGAAATGGTTAGAGACCGAATTGTGTTTGGGACAAATTCAAACAAAGTGAGGGAAAAACTTATAATGGAAGGGGCAGAACTCACGCTAGAAAAAGCTATGCAAATCGCAAGAACCTATGAAAAAACCCAAGCCCAACTCAAAAGCATGTCTCCTGAAAACAAGGAAGAAAGCATTCACTTAGTCAGACAGCAAAACCAAGGCAGTCAATCTCAAAGATCGAGACAATCACTTGACCAAAAGTACCCCCAGCAATCACTTGAACAAAAGTACCCCCAGCAAATAAGCCAGTGTGGGAACTGTGGGAGAAAACACTACAGATCAGAGAAATGTCCAGCAAAAGGGCAAACCTGTTACCTATGCAACAAGCCCAACCATTTTGCACAAGTATGTCGATCAAAAGGGAGGCGGAGCCAAATACACCTTATCGAGAAGGTAGAATGTGACCCCTCAATGACCCAATTTGAAACTCTAACTTTTGAATCAATTACTATAGCTAATGTTAACCACCAAAATTTGAAGGCAGACGAAGTGTTTGCAGAGGTGGGCATCCACCTAGATCCAAAGCCCAAAGCAACAGTCAAGGCTTCCCTACAAACACACGCAAAGGCATCACTGAAAGCCAAAGTCGATACTGGTGCCCAAGGGAATATACTCCCCCTAAGATTATACCGGGCGATGTACCCCTGCAAAATTGATCTGAAGGGCAACCCCAAGAAAGGAGCTACAAAACATTCTAATACTATCCTCACAGCATATGGGGGATCCAAGTTACACCACCATGGCACCGTCACCATTGATTGTGAATTCAAAGGCAAAAGATCTGCTGCACAGTTCTATGTCACAGACACACAAGGCCCTGCTATCATTGGCCTACCAACGTTGATTGACCTCAACCTTGTGAAATTCAATTGTGCCATACTCAAACAAGTGTTACACAGCAACACACTATGGTCCACAACAAGAACCCCTGAGCAAACACCACTAACCACCAGAACCCCCGAACGACCAGCAATATCCAAACCAATAAAGAGCAAAGAAGATTTGATAGATCAATACCCAAACTGTTTTAATGGCAGAGGAAAATTCGAAGGAGAATACCACATAACCACCGACCCATCAGTCCCACCTGTTATCCACCCTCCGCGACGAGTTCCAATCAGTCTGAAAGATGACATTAAGAAAGAACTAGACGAGATGGTTGCAAATGGTATCATAACTAAAATAAACGAAGGAGAGCCCACAAGATGGGTAAACAGTCTTGTCTACAAGAGGAAACAGAATGGACTATTGCGTTTATGCCTAGACCCCAAAGACCTAAACACAGCTATCTTAAGAGAACATCACGCCTTTCCTACCTTGGAAGAAATTTTACCAAAATTACACAAAGCAAAGTTCTTCTCAATAGTCGATGCAAAGTGTGGCTATTGGAATGTGGTACTTGATGAAGAATCAAGCTATTTAGCTACCTTTAACTCCCCATTTGGCAGGTACCGTTTCAAGCGTATGCCCTTTGGGCTGAACATGTCACAAGACATCTTCCAAGCAAAGATCGACCAAACATTCGAAGGATGTAGAGGCGTTGTGGGTATCGCAGATGATATTGTTATCTCTGGCACAACAGAAGAAGAACACGACCAAAATCTACGAAGCATGATGAGCCGGTGCCAAGACACAGGTCTGAGACTAAACCCTGACAAATGCCACATAAAGCAAGAGAAAATAAAGTTTTATGGGCTTATCTGCGGTCCAGAAGGAATTCAACCAGACCCTGACAAAGTGTCCGCCCTGAAGCAAATGGCCCCACCGACCAACAGCAAAGAACTACAGACATTCTTGGGTCTGGCCACCTATATGGCACCATTCATCCCGAATCTCAGTCACCACACTGCCTCACTGCAACAGCTACTCAAGAAGGAGAGCAAGTTTGCCTGGGACGCAAGCCAACAGGATGTGTTTGACAGGATCAAGAATTTAATTTCTGAAGAAGTTACACTAACATA
>CACRXK020004804.1:0-27927 GCA_902702795.2 Paramuricea clavata | reverse complement strand
CCCCCCCCCTTGGAAAACAACCTTTTCTGTAAAGGGGATAGCGCAGTAATATAAACTTTTACCTACCAACCTACAGTATACACAGGAATGCCAAATCTAGCTGCTTAATTCGAGCATTAATTGGCTTTTATTTAGAATTGGACTAATTGTTAACTGCACAATTTGACTTTGTCTTTGTGCTCATTATTTCCATTCCGTTTTATGCTCCTCAACAAACTTAAAACCACATAATTATTAGGCGGCTGTATACACAACCCTACATTGCCCTCCTGCATGGCAACCAGTCGATTAAAATTTCATTGACGTGCTCCCACCGCTGCAAAAACGGTATAAAGCTGAAGAGATCAATCGCTCCCATGTTTTTATTTTTCAGATACTGCATGCAGTACGTATAATTTTCAAGAGATATACTTTTTGTAAGACTTTTTCATGCTTTTCGCTCATATATGTGGTTGCTAACTATGACATAAGTCGCTGCTGATACGACCGCATATTCTGCGCAATGCTTTGACTAATATGTTTATAATTTTTGAAGTAATGACGTTATCTTATAATTCGTATTGGGGTTTATCATAGATATCTTACCCCCATTTGAATAGATGGCGGCCATGTTGAAGTTTCACACTCGCTACTAAACGCTTAAAAAACAACATTTGAATACTTTGAAAATGTATTTGGAATATGTTTAAATTAACTTAATGTTTAAGTTCCTTGTTTAAGAAATAGAAAACACACGAGTCTTCTCATTTCATGGGAATATCCTGAGTCTGCAATCACGGCTTCAATTTTTGAATTGCAGAATAATTATAGATGCACTATCTAGTGTAGGCTATATAAGATATCTATGGGTTTTATACATAGTATAAATGCAATTAACTGTTAACAATTTAATTAACACCCAAGCCCAAAGGTTTTTTGTAGAGCTCACGGAGACATCATAATAATTATATTTCGTTTCGGAGAAAGGTATCCGCGCTTTCAAGGACATTATCAGTGTATATATATATATACCAAAAACAATTTAATAATATTTAATTGTACTTACGAATTTTCAGATTTTGAATGCTGATTCAACCCTATAGATATCAAGTTGTGAAGTATTTAACCCGTACAAGCAGACGTCCTTTTTCTTCAATGAGCCTTTGAAAGAAATGAAAATATTAGTATCAAAGACACAGCTGGTAAAATTCGATGTGGTTGTTATACAGAGATTGTTATTTTTGATACAGTTATTTGTTATAACTATTTCAGCTGTGTGGTGGTTCACATACTCAGAATCTCATGCAGTAACCAGGTAAACAATGTTAATTTCTAATTTCTTTTCAAAAGCGGAAATGCCTGCAAAGTGTCTTAGAATACATCTCTTAGAATAGCTACATTGTGTTCTTACAGAATACATCGTATATTGCCTGCGCACACATTAACCTGCAGTATAAGCCAAGGTAAACATGACATGTATATATTAAATATATGCATGTCAAAGTATTGAACTCTTCGATGATTATTTGTGTTTTACTAATAGTTACAATAGCCAGAACTGTCATTAATTAAATACTTTTTCGGTAGCTACTAGCGTATTTCGTCTTCTGTGTAAAGCAAAATATAGAAAGGTCCCCTGAAGGGATTATAATTTCTAATTTAAAGCGAGTCAACCGTGGAAGACTGACTGATTTTTAGCACTACTTTTCCGAGCATATTTCAAATCATGATTGAACCGTTATTGGATTAACTTTAATTAATATGCATATTTAAATTCTTTCTTTGTCAGCTACATATTCAAATGCAACCCTCAACATAGAATGCGCAATCGAGACTCTGTATGAATTGGCTTATATATACTACAATTTACAAAGTGAATGCATTCCTCATGCACCCAGTCACACATTTTACATCTTATATATTTCATATTATACATAGGCTACAACTATATAGCTTCTATATATACTATATATATAGTGACACAAATTTTGAAAATAGATATTGAAACTCTTCACAGCGAACGATTATAAGAAATTTAATTAATTATTTCCCTCATTCATTCCATGCAAAATGCCAGATTAAGATATATTGTTGTCCTGTTGATTGTACATGCAGTACCTTCGATCTCACACTATGGTGAATTCTTAAATTTAGTCAATGTGTATATTTGTTTAGCCTACATACAAGGTTGTAAAATTAATAAAAAAAGTTTAAAATCAAGCTGTTTGCAATAACTCTGTAAAAATACATGCATTCATATAGAATGTATAAAACGTTTTTGATAACATATTGCATGGAAACTATAAGTGTCACTTCATAAAAAAGGTGATATTCAAGTAATCATGGCATAAATAATTGATATTCGGTTTCCCAATAAATTCGCAATCCTTTGAATAGTACGCGTTTTGTAATGACTCAATCTTGTTATTGTAGTGCATCTCTTAATAACAATTCCATTATAACATTTTTGTAAGATTAAGAATTCTTTGTTTAAATTAAACAACATGTACATTATCTTAAAACCATCTCACGGCATTTGGGGTTGCCAATGACCTATAATATAACTTTTTCCAAAAGCGGCATCTTTTAATTGTAATATCAATTAATTGTAATATTCAATTATAAAATTATTAAGACTATACGGTATATCAGTAGGCAGGCCTTTTATAATTTCATAAAGAGAATTGGATCTCTGATATTCAAACCATAAGAAATTACGACGTATACCGTAGAAAGAAATTTTGTATCGGGAGGGTCGATTATAGTCAGGGGCCGGATTTTTAGGTCATTATTTCCCTCTCAAACTTTACAGATTATCGCCAGTTTATAAATTATTGTGGGGGGAGGCTGGAAATCTATTGTCTTTATAACCATTTGGATGCAGGTTCTTTGGCATAAAATGTTGTCAGTTGCTATATAAATGGCTAGCTCGCACCTGGCTCTGCATATTTTCTCATTCAGATCTGCGCATGCAAGTCCAAGTAGAAGTAAATCTCTTTAAAACGACTTGAGTAAAAGTAAAGAGTACTGGGGGGAAAACGTACTTGACTAAAAAGTATATCAATTATTTTTTAAAGATACTTAGTAGTAGAAGTAAAAGTACACTGATGTTTACATGTAACTTGAAAAATATGTAATATGAAAAATATTATTTTATAATATAATAATTTATTTAACGTTGGTCACACACGGTGTATAGTTTCCCATTCACCTGAGCCGGAAGATCATATGATATAAAAAGCATGAAAACCCGTCATGTTACGACCTATATACACTAGTCTAGTAAACCGGGTAAACTATACCAGTGAATTTGTAGAAACATGCGACTGTACAATTTGTGGGGGGAGGAGGAGGATACTAAAGTGAAAATTTGCCAAGTCATTTGTCCTACATACATAAAAATTTTTTGTCATTAATTTTCCCGGAATATTTTTTTTGGGGGGGATGGGGGGATTTTTCCCAGCATGAGCTCCACCTTTGAATTCACCATATGAGTAAATTGTTAAACACGTCGCGTGGGCGTGTGCGTGTGCCTAATCTAACCTTTTTAACTTTTTTCGAAAATCTAACTTTTTAAACTTTTTTTTTACTTCTGTACGTTAACCTTTTTTATACCTCTTTAAACATTTTTAAAATTTTAAATTTTGAACCGGGGGAATATGTTCAATTACTTTATGGTTTCCGTGTTTGGATGGCCTGATCCAAACACGCGGGAATGTTGCGAGAGTTAGAAAAGCGCGCGAAATCACAAGCCGAAAACCATAAAGTAATTGTTTTATAAAATAACCACTTTCCGTGTTAAAATTTCACTTTTTAAAAACATTTACTTTAAATGTCCGTGCTTGGATGGCCTGATCCAAACACGAGTTTCGACCAATCAGAGCACGCGTTATATACATGTTATTTTATAATGCCATTTCCTTCATTCTAATCGTCGGATTTCTCCCCGTTAAAATTTGTCCTCAATGAATCCATATTCTATGTAAAAGTAACGAAAAACGCTAAAAGTAAACGAGGAGTGCATGTTAAAGTCAAAATAAATTAAAACTCTTCCGATCGTCTGAGGCCGCTTCTTTGCATTTTAACCTTTATACCGATCTTACCCTTCCTAATAACTAACAATCTTTATCTATAACAACTTTATCTAAAATAGAGCAGATTTCATAATTCAAATAGGGCACTTTCGTCAACAATCATATGAATTGATTAACACATAAATAATTCAACCCATATAAACTGAGGTGGCTTCCCGGCATACTTCGCTCATATATGAACAGTAATACAGCGCGCGACTATATTGTCAAAAAGAAAACACACAATGTTCAATATGCTTATAACATATATAAAAAATAGGTACGCGCTGCGTACATGTGGGTAGCCTGCATTAATTGTTGTTAAAGCTGGAGTAATACGCGCAACAAAATTGCTGCAACAAAATTGCTGCAACAAAATTTCTGCAACAAAATCTGATTTCAACGCATTTTAAAGTAGAAATGCTGACAAAACATTTCAATTGCAATTTTGTTGCCCATATTAGTATATTACTCCACATTAACTGCTATTGTCAAATTCCGAATTTACTGAATGAAAGTATTAAGTAAATTGAACACAGTTCAAATATTACACACACATTTAATCACATACTGAACATCAGATATGATAAAAATACGTAAACGACTGTTACGTGCATTTTTCAATAAGCATGAACAGATATAAGAAGTTGCATAGTATTTTAATGTGTCAAAAATAATTTGAACACTGAACAGACAGAACAGTACAAGATGTATACGAAACAAAATACTTTACACGCCGAAATACAGAACAACACTTAAGACAAGAACAGTTCTTGTTCAAGGACAGCATGCATCAAAGACAAAGGATCAAGTTTACAGGCTGCGTATATACAATTTTCGTGAAGTTTGAGTTTCAAGGATAGTCCATGCAAAGATCTAAGGACGATGTTTTCCGGCGGAATTGAAAAAGATCAACATATTCTTTATTTAGTGATGATTGAATTAATTAAACAACGATAATATCCCAAAGACTTCGTGCGCTAATATTCCACTGCCTAATCCTTGTGTAAACCGTGCTTGGCTTTCTATTTGCCTTAATTTACACATTCGACTAACCCGATTCGAATGACACTGGCCTTACAAACATTATGTAAGCAACGACATACTCGATTCTATATACCATTATATGTTCGTCAACATTCCTTCGATATAGACTAACGTAAATATGTCCAATCGTCGCGCGCTATATCATTAATTACTATATTTTTATAATACGTATAAAATGTTTGATCATGAAACCACGGTATCAAACTGATATGTCGTGTTTAAATAGGGGCAAATCTTCGAGTTAAGCCCCTCGAGTTAAGCCCTTCGAGTTAAGCCCCGACCACGCCCTTTCGAGTTAAGCCCCGACCACGCCCATACCACGCCCATGTCACGCCCATTTCCGTTGAGGGCTTAACTCGAAGTACATAACTGGAGTTAGGTACTTCGAGTTAAGCCCTCTAGAAAATAGGGGCTTAACTCGAGCAAAGTCAAACATTCTGTTCTTCGAGTTAAGCCCCAACGTTTGAAAGATGCAAACGAGTTACGGTTAATCTGATCCCAAACAAATTAAAGAATCATTTGGATCGCGTTTCGTTCAATCACGGTTTAATACGTTTTATTTCAGCCGACGTATTATATATATTAGGGACTTTAAAGCTAGATTGAAGTTTACGGGAAACTGCTAACCGCAAACGGCGAATTTCAAATCGTAATTTGAAGTCAACTGTTAGCTGTTCGGGGTTAGAGCAACTTGTGAATAAAGATTGACCTTATCTCCGGCAAATTAAGGTCAATCTTAAAATATTATCAAATTTTATACCGGTGTCTCAAAAAAACACCAGACTCTGTTTGATTTCACGTAACGTAAAAGCTATGATAAAAGCTATCGCAATGAATTAAAGATCATTGCATTCATAATAGACTAACTTATATTTTGATTAGCAAATAATCATGAACGTGTCATTTTAAAATGAGCTCAGGGCTGGTTTACAAGACGTTTATGATAACTATGCATACGCAGGTAATTTATTGAAGTTCAATTCATCAACTTAAGTCCTAAAGAGTAAAGGGAGTTAATTTTCAATAGTTTTAGACCCAATTCTCAACGTGGAAATATGCACTTTCGTTGGAAATATGCACTTTCACATTATATGGTTCTTACAACTATTCCAGTCTTCATTATATGAAACGATTTCATTAGACTGCACACATTTCAAAACGGAAAGCGGTCGCAAAATGTCGATCGCTCCACAAACTGCGTAATGCAAATCTACCTTATATTAAATACCGGGTGTCTCAAAAAAAAACTGGACAGTATTTTTGACTTCATGTAACGTAAAAGCTATAAAAGCGATAATGCATTCAGAAATGACTAACTTCGATTTTGATATATAGCACTTGAATTTACATGCAATATTGACTGCGCTATTGATGTTAATTTGAACGTTGAACTAATGTTTTTGAAAATAACAAAAATTAGCATACAGTAAAACAACACTTATAATTATATATACTGATGCAGTTATAATTGTTAAATAATGTTTTAATTTTGGTTGTATCTCGCACAATATTGCATGTAAATTTAAGTGTTTTATATATCAAAATTTAAGTTAGTCATTTATGAATGCAATGACCTTTATTTCATTGCGATAGCTTTTATAGCTTTTACGTTATATGAAATCAAACAAAGTCCGGTGTTTTGTGGGACACCGGTATAAAATTTGATAATATTTTAAGATTGACCTTTACGGCAGAAAATGTCAATCTTTATTCCTTTATTAATAGATAAAAGTAGCTGATTCATACGGTCCAATTTTTATGCACAAGTTCAGTTGCTCTAACTTCCAACAGCTAACAGTTGACTTCAAATTACGATTTGAAATTTGCGGTTCGCCGTAAACGTCAATCTTAAGTCCCTAATATATATAATACGTCGGCTGAAATAAAACGTATTGAACCGTGATTGAACGAAACGCGATCCAAATGATAATTTAATTTGTTTGGGATCAGATTAACCGTAACTCGTTTACATCTTTCAAACGTTGGGGCTTAACTCGAAGAACAAAATGGTTGACTTTGCTCGAGTTAAGCCCCTATTTTCTAGAGGGCTTAACTCGAAGTACCTAACTCCAGTTATGTACTTCGAGTTAAGCCCCCAACGGAAATGGGTGTGGTATGGGCGTGGTCGGGGCTTAACTCGAAAGGGCGTGGTTGGGGCTTAACTCGAAGGGCTTAACTCGAGGGGCTTAACTCGAAGATTTGCTACCCCAGCCCATTATAGGTTCATTCCCCTACAGCTTTTTTATGTACATCACAACCAGCCAGATCATATCGGACTACGATAAAAAATACCGGATGTCGCATCAATTTTGTCATTACCGGTGTCAAGCGAAATTCCTGACCTCTGCGAAATACCTGACCAAGCCATAACCGGTCAGAAATTTCGCGCGTGCAGGCGCGAAATACATGACGCTTGCTAACTTCTATGACGGCCAAAACTGTTTTTTAGAGTTTAGATAAAATAATCATGATATGTTATTGCTAATACTTCGTTAAATATTTCAAATCGACATCGCTAAGTTTCAATCATAAACACTTTAAATTTCCGAAAGCGAATTGTGTGGTCGTGACCGCGAAATACACGACGTTTGCTAAATACAATCGGTCGAAACGATTTTTAAGTCCATATGCGATGTTACCACAAATGTTTCTAATATAGACATCGCCAAATCTAAACGGCCAACTCGGCAACTCACGAACTCATTGTTGCTGTTTGCTACTGAAATCGTGACAATTGAGAAGGTCAAACGCGAAACAAATTTTGGTGCTTATAGTAATGCTTTATAAATACACGTGTTGTCTGTTGAGTTGCGAAATTTATGAGCCAAAGTCATTCATGCACATCGTCTGCGCATGGGCAGTTCTACAATAGTCAGATATTTCGCAAGTCAGGAATTTCGTATTTACATACGTATTTACGGAAAAATTGACGAGATACGACAGCGTGAAGGAAGGGAGGCCATTGATGAGCAGTTTTTATCAACACCGAATAGGTCTCCTTCTATATCATTAACAAGATCATTTCAGAACCTATTCCAACATTCTAACAACACCACAGTAGATTATATAGTAGCGTCATATTTATGCATCAGCAGATGCACCTATCCAGTAGATTAGGAATTAAGCAAACTCGATAATCATGGACGTAAATTGTTTCCCAATTAAAAAAGTAACTAAACAAAATAAATGACTAAAGAAATGGCTAAACAACATCTTATACACATCTCGAGCAGACAAAGAAAACAGAAATAATTTCGAGACAGCGGGGGTTCGAGATAATCGAATCAGTGTCAATAAAGATACAAACATATATAGTTAATAAAAACATAGTTAATAATAATAATTATTAAGAATTTTTTCTGTGTTGGTGTTATGTACTCAGGTGAATATGATGTTTGTGATGACCCGAATCGACGTACCTGACGGCGTAGCTCAGTTGGCAGAGTAGAGCATTGGGCTAGTATTCCAAAGGTCGTAGGTTCGATTCCCACCGTGGCCAGGCATATTTTTCAAGCTTGCCCGGTGTGGATATACACTCAGAATAACATCACAAACATAATAATTATTTAAGTTCAATTAATGTGGTCGTGGCTGATCTAATGACCTGTACACAATGGACAGTATAGTTGTGCAATAGATACAGTATCCTAAACTGAAAGAGTGCAATCTTTATCATTATAGTCCGTTTTACGTGCATGTCATGTTTTCGCTGCAAAGTGAAATACCTGCATGTATTCCTTAATAAAAGCAACTGAAGAGTAAAGTCAATAAGGTCTGTATACATGGAGGTAGGGTAACCCTCGTAGAAGGATTACCCTTGTATAAGCTGCTTATATACCCTAGACGTTGCGTTTGCGTGCGCACTATAGGGTTACCCTAGCCCCTAGGGGTATGGTTACCCTGTCAAACAGACCTATAACAAGCACGTTTTTGTTTACATAAAGCATATAAACTCGTCAGCTATACTATAGGGTTACCCTACCTAGCATGCCATATTTTATTCGCCCTTCTGATACAATAACACACAAACTAAAAGACCACATCATTGAGGTGCAGCAACCAAAGATTCAAGACATAAATTATACAACTTGCCGCTAAAACTTCGCGTTGGTAGGGTAACCCTAATGGTAGGGTTATCCTACGTCCATGTAAACAGGCCCTTATATAGGGGCCAATTACATGCGCGAGTTGTCCCGGCTAAGCGAGTTGACTCGCTTTGCCGAGTTGGCCCGCTTCCTATATGTATTGTCTATTATTTTGACATTTCGATTACATGCAAAGCGAGTTGTCCCGCCTTGCCGGGACCGCGGCTGTAGCTTGCCGAGTCAACTCGCTTAGCCGGGACAGAAATTGCCCACACATCCCATGTAATCGCTTTTTGCCGAGTTGGCTCGGCAAAGCGGGCTGAAAACCACACTTTATGTGCATGTTTTAATTTCGATTATATGTACAAATATAAGTTAAAAAAACTTCAAATAACATCAAAATGATATTAATGAACGTTTTATTTCAAGGTTTATATAGGAAGCGACACAATTTTGTTAGAATACAAATAGTATAAGCCTGTTGGGATCAGCGCTATAAGTGTAAATACCTCAACCAACAACATTCAGTGTGTAAAGTAGTCCTCAACAAATACACCATTTTTAATCGATTTCTAACACCGAGTATTAAATTGTTAAGCATTACTATAATCTTAATGAGCTACTTCAGCCCGGCTAGCCGGGTTAGCGCGGTGCATGTAATCGCAATTCAAAAGTCAACTCGCTTAGCCGGGACAATTCGGCAAAGCGGGACAACTCGGCCATGTAATCAGCCCTTTAGAGTCATTATACAATCATTAGCGTGCAAGATAACCGGACAAACTGGGTCAAGGAAGTAACATTATTTCGAGATAGCGGGGAGTTCGAATTGAGCAAGTTCAAGATAACCGAATAAAAATTATTGAAACATTATGGGCAAATCTAGGAGAATGGTTTAAGTTTGAGGTAGCGGGAGTTTGAGATAAGCGAGTTCGACATAACTGTGTTCAGTGGCGTAGCGCAACCTCTTGAGGGCCCCCGTCACATTTTTAATTGGGGCCCTATTTCCCCCCCCCCAAAAAAAAAAAAAATGTTGGCGAACGGGGAGGGGGAAGAAAATAAAATTTCGAACCATATTCATTAAAAAGGTGGTTCAAAAAAATTTTCTATAACAAGTAAAAAAAGTCACAAAAATTTTTCCCCATCCATGTCTACTAAAAAAAGGGCCCCAAATTTCACAATTCGAACCCACGAACTTAGAGGTGCAAGGCGCATGCTCTGACGACTACGCCACCGAAGCACCATTATATAACACCGCGGAAAAACGTCTGCGCATGCACCAAATTATGAAAATATGGCGGGGAATTTGAATATCAATTTCTAAAATAAAAACATGCTTATTAATTGGTCAAAAATTAGTAAAACAAACGAGAAAATATAGCAAATGGGTAGACTAGACATTAATTGAAAGCGTCCTGGCATTTAAAGTATGGAATGAAGTATAATTCATGTAAAAGATTGTTGATATTAACGGACACGACTTCGAAAATTTTTACAGAATTATTCAAAACAAAAATTCAAACTAAAAAGTTAAGAAAACTCTCGAAAAGTTAAGCTTCTTAACCCACTCAAATTGTAGAATAAATCCTAAAGTTTAATTATTGTGAACACGAAAATTTTTTATATTTGGCGACACAGTTTTTTTTAAAGAAATGTATCTCAAACGAAAATTTGGAAATTGTCGTTGCTTAGTTGATAAACAAAATGTTTCAGACGATAAATTTGTCAACAATCACCTTTAGTTCATGTTCTTGTACAATACAATTTCTTGAACCTTCTGGCTGTACTTATTCCTCGTTTTTAGAATGACATGTTTATTTTTACGCTCGAAATCTGGCTGTAAAGACACACAATGAAGTCACTCCTTTTTACCGCCATTTTGAGCTTTCGGAAACGTTCGGAACAGCTTCTGATCAAGTTCGCAATACTATTACAGGTAAGGTTGACGCATGCGCAGACGTTTTTCCGCGGTGTTCCATTATATTAAATTAGTTACCTTTCTTTCTTGGCGGAAAATTGGGAGGAATACCCCGCTGGCTTCAGTTCGTGGTCCCCAATAACTATCTTTGCCTTTCGTAACAAATTTGCAACAAATCCTACTTTTGCTGCATAAATCAAGCACATTAAGCGAAAATTGAAATATCTAATAAATTCCTCAATTTTCTCTTTCTGAAATTTGAGATTAGTGCCTTCTGGCAAAATGCTGAATGGAACCCAAAACAAAAAAATCCCAGGATTTCCGGTTTTTCTCCCTTTTCACATATACAGTACCTTCTCCACGGGCGTTTTAGATATTATTCAAAAACTCATTAATAATTCACGAGAAAAACACAAAGAAAAATCATAAGCGTGTCGTATCTTTATATGTGATAGAGATTGCACTTGATTTACATAAACTTTAACTTTGATTTAACAACATATTTTTTGAAAATTACTTCGCCAATGAGCTTACTAGCCGATCGTATTGAAGCAATTTAGAATATTCGAAGTGCGTGTTTTATCAGACCTAAAGATACTCGGCTTCGCCTCAAATCTTTATATCTGATAAAACACTGTGCTCAAGCATGTTTAAATAGTACTTTATAATAAAAACGTTTTACCGCTGTGTTCAAATTTCAAGGAAATATATTCTTGAAAAGTGTTAGCATGCAGTTATTAAGAACAGAATAGAAACTAAAAGATTATTTAGTTTGTGACGAAATATCATGAAATTCATACATAGCTAAATTTAATTTAGAATTTCGAGGTGGCAACTTTCTGAATTTTTGAGACATTTTTTTAACGACTTGTTTGGCATTTTAGGCGGCAACGTCAGAGGCGCCGAAATATCGATAATTAGATATTCATATATTCGTGTTCTGCCCAATTAATTTCTTTTGAAATCGATTGTTTTTACAGTCTGTGAACACGAATATAATTATGAATATCTGCCCCCGCAATTATCGATATTCCGGCGCCTCTGGGCAACGTCTTAGAATTGTAGGAGTACAATCGGAAATGCCTATATTCTGCATGAAATGGTGCAATATTTTTCATTCTACTGTACATTGTTCCACACTACAAATTATTTTTCATTATCTTTGCAGGAAATAAACAAGAAAGAAAAATGAAGATTGAATTACTAATTACAGGTAATTTCCGATTAATTTAGTAGTATCTTATCGGAAGAGAGCATATCACGTCTCCTGGCAACTGAGCTCCTAGCGCGGTGGACATTTAATACTCTTACCGTCGAGTTATAAGCGAACATTATGGGCGTTTCCCGTCTTATTTTGCATTCTTTGACATTTACTATATAATAAAATGTACGTTAATATATTCTTTGACACTTTAATACTATAAAAAAGAATTAGACTATACTATAGTTGCAATTGATCAATATTTGTTTGGATATCAAAGCGACACTAATGTCCCCACAGATTTGTCCCTCATTGCCCTAACATATACATAAACAAGTCTTGATTATTATGAGAATCGGGGTGTATTTCACCCCCACAATTCCGTACAATTTTCCAACAAATCCCCTACAAATCCGGTACAATTTGGACAATCTGTCAATCCAAAATCCGTTCAAATCCTAAAGAAATCTTTAAAAAATCCTAAAAATCAACAAAAATTCGAAATTCAGATCCCAAGATAATCCGGAAAGTTGAAAAATCCAGCAAAATGTCTTTTAAAAATCCAAGAAAAATCCGTGAGAAATAAAAAAATGAAATCTACTAAGAATCCGCGGATACGCTTTTTTGGACGAAGATTATATATGCACGATACAAACAAAAATGAAATAGAAATGATAAAACGCAAATCAGCTGTAATAGAATATTCACTGAGCTATTTTTAAATTCTGGCAAATCCGTGTGCAAAGTCTTGAAATTTCGTCGCATTAACTTCATCACGACATTCCACTTCACTGTTTATTGAAAAGGAAATCGTATAATTCTGATACCCTGCAGGGGATGACATAACGATTCTAAATAGCTCAGCAATGTAAAATTTCCGGCCTCACCCAAAGTCACCTTCATTCCTACTTGTCACACTATTGCATGTACTCAATTCTTTAAGCGCGAGAATCGAGTGAGTGTTGAGCCAGAGAGAGCGGATCAGGAACTGTTTTTTCTGTATCGTTCTTGGTATATATAGGGAGCAATTCACTACATTGAATTGAATTGAGAGCAATTCACTACCTGTGACACTCCACATTAATCTCCTTAACACCATCTGATAGGGATAAGGCTTTAAATTCATTGGACGAGGCTTGGTGATTTACGGAATTATCAAGAATATCAAGGTCAAGGTAAAGCCGACCGTTGACACTGGCCACGGTTGGTGTATACAGAAATTGTTTTAATTTGCTCTTTCGATAAAGAACGATTTAAATTCTATCACACGAAGCAACTTTAGTCCTCAACATACCGCGAGTCCAATCTACAGATAACCTAGTTTGTTCTTTGTATAGTGTTGCATAGTAAATAGTAATATAAGTTTTGGTTTGCCGGAACACCACGTATATTAATTATTGCAAAGATTTCGTTGAAAAGAAATGAATAATTAAAAGCCCAATGGGAGTTAGAGGCGTTAATTGTGTTTTTTACATCGGAGATTTTCATGTCTCTTGTACAACGCAAACATTTCAAACTGGGACAAGTGGTACTACAAATTTGCCCAGCAGAAATAGTTTTAACCGACCGTAATTCATAAAGCCTCTGTTTTAAAATCCTCAAACTGTAATAAATTGATACAGTGGACAATACACAACAAATTTTCCTTACTTTCCTTTCCGTCGTACATGCATAAGCTAGGTCCCTAATATGTGGCTTGTTTAATCCACACGCCCCTTCATATACCAAAATTAAAGCGTCGTGGTCTGCTTACTCGCGTGATTTGAAAGGTATTTAAATTAAACCAATAACTGAGTTACCTGAAAAGGCTGCATGATTACCAATATTAGCCAATCAGCGGGCACGTAGTGACCACTGAGTAAACAACTGCGTTGTTTTCTCAAAAACGAATCCATAAAAAAACTCCACATGTCAAATATCCCACCGAAGAAAACCCAACCACAAAAGCTCCGACGACAAAAAAATGACTGAATGCAAACGAAATACCCACATTTCATGTTGATCAATGTACTAACATTGATTAAACATTCATTTCTTTTGAATTTTCTTCATGAATTATTAATGAGCTTTTTAATATTAATTAAACATCCCTTCCAAAACGAATTTAACAAAAGTTAAATGTTATTAAGATTCCTTGTATAACGCTCAAAACATGGCAAGATAAAATTCACATTACAAGAACTGAATTATATGTAATGCCCATGCATGACTTTAACTATTAATTAAAAAGCATGGCCATGCATGCATGCCTTAATTAACTATTAGTTTGCAACAACTAGTTAAAAAGCATATACCTGGAATCATAAAATCTTGGACGTGTTCTTAACTAACTGTCCATATATCTCTGGTAAAAATCAACATTTTTTAAGGGTCCAGTAGGATCCGACAACTTGGTTGTTGTCGTTTTGTGGTTTCTCCGCAGCATGTTATAAAACCACAAAGTCAAAGAAAAGACGCAAGGGGGGGGGGGCGGGGGGGGGACCTCCTGCTCTGGGTATACATGCATGAATACAATACGCAAAGATAGCCTGCACTCTAAAAATACCCTGGTTAAAAATTTCCTGATTAATCTAAAATTATACAGTTTGCATGGGGTTGGTTAATTTAACCATTACGAATTCGTGGTCAGTAATCCACCTAACATAATCTGGTTGATTAATCAGGAATCCTGTTTATAGCAATTAGCCACGAATCCTGTTTAAATTGGCCATTACAGTGACCAAATTAACCAGAACTGTGGTTAAATTAACCAGAAAATTTAATCATGAGGAACCTGAAGTTCCCTCAAACAGTGTTAATTTTAAATTAACCAGGAACAAAAAATTAACAAATAATAAAGTTATATAATTGTACTTCCTTCCAGCATGCTATTTTATAGTAGAGTATAAATGAGTTTAGAGCAGAAATTATTGCATGACCACGAAGCATGGAACAGCGTATATTAGTGTGTAACATAAACATCCGTACATCACTGTAAATGTAACAGTTTTGCCAACATACATAAATGACACATTCATCTATAAACTATAGCTATAAGATAAGAAGGAAATGTAGTCATGGGGCCGGTTGTTCGAAAGCCGGTAAATTAATCCTAAGTTAACGATGAACGTCCTACAATAGCAAACTACCATGTTGCTAATAAACTTAAAATATGTTTTCAGAAGTTTTATTTTCTGAAGTTTCGAAATCAATGGGCGTTCATATTCAGGAAAACAACAGGTTAAATTTTAGGTCCAGTCGAGGTTTGAACAACCGGCCTACGGTTTGGAATGTTCTGTATAATATGAAAATTTAAATGGTCAGGAAATGCATTATATTAATAAAAACCTATTAAGTTATGCAAAAGGAGTGGTGAATACATAGCATAAGTTGTCAACATCGCGCTACCTAGCCCGACTAAGTACATAATTAAGTGTTTTCAATGGCCTTCATCAAACTGTAATGCGCTGAAATAAATGTGTTTAGGAAAAGAGACCAGTTTATTAAAGCGAATTCTTTTATTTATTACATTAGTTAATCACGTCAACACTATGCTACATTTAATTAAATTAATTAGAACAGCACCTTTTCCCCGCCAGGCTTGACGCATTTACCTATTCGTAACTGCATGGTGACTTCCTATACAATGCAAATTTACTACTATCTTTATTTTTCCAGTTTGTTGTTATTTTCCAACGCTATTTCCCGACATTACTCTCCTAATGTTGTTAATTAATCTGCTTATTTTCAATAGTTAATCATTACACAATTACTGAATCAGAACAAATAATATCAGCAATTATATAGGACAGAAACTTCTAAATGTGTTTAATTTAAATTAACCTTCACCGTACAAACGTTCTCTTTAAAATCTTCTTGCTTACCCTAGAAATAAGGGTTAACTTAATATTTCTGGTTAATTTTTCTGGTTGTTTTAACCTTTCCCCTACTATATATAGTAGAGTTAATTCGACCAGGACTTCCTGGCTAAATTAATCACACTATGTTATATGGATATAAATAAACAGGGGCTCAAGCTATATTCCATCTACAATCAGTGATAAAACACTTTTGACAAAATAACAAAATATAGACGTACGTTTACAAGATGATTGTAACGTGTTAGTTTATTACGATATAGTTTATACTCAATTAAAAAGAAATCTAGAGAAGTAGCTATTTGTTTACAATGTAGAAAACGCCTAGCTTGTGTTACTTTTTCGTACGCCTCGCTCGCTGCGCCTGTCAATCAAATTAATGCTTTCGTCATCGTGACGTCACCTAATAACATCGTGATAATAATAGACCCCCTTGCCCCCTTTTCGATGCTGTATGGACAAAATCGTGCGCAAAATGTTGCTTGCCAACGACCCAACATTGTTCAGGGTGGGAGATGGTGTTATTATGCTGAACAGTATTTGGAAATATGAAGTTACCTATATAGTATATCACTGTCCAAAAACACTTTGTCACTGATTGTAGCATAGTCTAGACTCTAGTTTTGTAAATTAACAAGGACGTCCTGTTCAAAATATGAAATATGATCAGATTTCTGCATGGTTACATTAACTAGAATATGGTAGGAAGTGAGGGTTACCAGGAAATTTTAGCCTGAGTTCTTTTAGAGTGTTGATTAGTTTTCACACTAACATTCAGAGTATAAAATAAGTTATTTCCGAATTCTTTTTATGCAAGTTTCAAGTGCATGTTCTTTCCACTTGGTGCATGTCAGGGACACTCGACCTATTCTATTTATAAAAACCTAGTAAACATCTAGTTAAAAAATTAATGAATAGTTCATGAAGAAAATTCAACAGAAATAAATGTAGTTAATTAATCAATATCTGCGAATGAGATAGACATTTCGTCCTGATTTTCATAAACTTCAGCTTCGATTTTCCTCAGCTAAAATGAACCATATCGCCCAAATGTTGGTAAACTTTATTACCTAGAAGAAGCATTTGTACTTTAAGTCATATAGACCTCGGTCTAGCCTACGCTCAGGCTACCTTCGCTTCGTCTTGTGAATCATATACAGATCGGCTGCTCATGCGTTATACATTATACTTAACGATATACGTGTGTATGATAAATAACCACCCGGCCGGATTAATGTTAAAACCGTCTCCCACGTACAGTATATAATACCTTACATGTATTATAATATGATAAACCTATTTTGTTAAAATGATTAACCTATTTAGTTAAACGCAATACAATAATAACGTGATATGATTATGCTGGCAGTGCCAATAACACATTTTCCTCGTAACGTCTATAGTGCCGTGCGTCATCAGGGAGTAACCTATAATTATGAGGTCAACACGCTATCGATGAAAGACGACTAATGTGGGTCGATTAGGTTCAGCAGGGTGTTATTACTTAAATGTGTGACTATCCTACATTTCTCGAAAACGTAAATTTCCTCCCATAATAAACTAACATTTCCACTTTAACTGTGCTCCGTGATTGAACATCGGTCGTATAAATTACGGTGGCAAGCAGATGCGTGCCTATAATTTTAGCGTTTAGTGATAACCAATTTGAGGAGTGATAAAATGAAAGTGTACATGGGTGATAACTGTAAAATGTGCAGTGATAACATTATAGTTGTGATACATTCTTCATTCATTAATAGAACGCAGTAAAACCTTAAACAAGATTTACATAATATACTTGCGAATGCTATGCCTATGTCGAATTAAGATGGCACTACATTTGGCAAAATGAGTTTAAAGCCTCTCCTCGACATCACATGGAATTCACATGGTTTGTCTTTAGGAGCCATGCATGGTATAACCATATGGACGTATTTTCAGTCAGTCTTGAGGGCGTCATCTGTAATTTCTAAGAAGGCACTAATAGACATGAAATATAGTTTCCCGCCGGACTGGCAGACCCCCCATTGCTTACGGTATGTGTTGTGATAAAAATGGCATAAAATTAGGTATGAGCAGATCTGGAAGCGCCCGCCTAGGTAATCCTTCGACACGATATTTTTTTAAGCTAAGTCCCTTACAAATTTAGGCCCTTGCTGCAAATGGGATTCATTAGAAGTATAGAAGATTCGAGTGCCTGAAATAAGAACTTCGAAGTTTCAGACGAAGTGCCTTCGCTCCAAACGTTTTTCGGGGGAGGGGTACTTGAATCTTTTGCCTTGCTTGTATTTTGAATCCTTGCTTTGAGGATGATTGTAGTCCCCCTAAAACTAGTTTTCAACTATCGATTTTTTTTTCGCGCAAAGCGAATTTTTTCTTTGTCTTTATCCGTATCACATATCACGCCGGAAAAATCGACGCAAACGAAGGAAAAAAGTCTGTTTGCGCGAAAAGATTCACCTAATGGAGAACCGACTTAATAACTTCACTTTTAATACCTTAATGTAGGCTACCTACCAAACTCAATGTTTCTATTTATGACAATGACGAGGAAAACGTTTTTTGTCACGTTTTTTTCTTTGTAAACTGGATACATCCATCACATTTTTAATTCTGTGATAATTCTTTTTATCCTTCATATAGGAGATCATTTTTCTACTTTGCATGTATGTTTCGTGACATGAGCTCAAAACTAATGGGGAAAATATACAACTTCTATTAATTCAAAATTTTTCATTTCAGAAAGTTTAACGTTCCTCAGTCGGCAAACAAACTTAAAAGCATATTATTTTAATACAAAAATATTTTAATTGTAATATCAAGTAATACTTTATTTTAATACTTTATCTTTACAGAACAATATGGCAACGTTTAAAATTATTTATAAAATCTTGTTACAGATTTTTCATATCTTGCTTGAGTCTTGAAATAGGATTATTGAGGATATGCATATTACGTCACAAGTGGGGTCATGTAGTTTTTTATCGTGACAGCCAGTGATCAATATGAGCCCGAAACTCGAGTTTTGGTTGCTATTTCAAATTTCGAATAAAAACATGTTAAACAACTTTTGATTGTTACTCGAAGGTGATTTTGTGAGGCTAACCCCACTCGTGACGTCATCAAGATGGCGGACAGCTCATTGCTTTCAGTCAAATTATTTCAAGAATCAAGCAAGATATGAAAAATCTGTAACAAGATTTTTATTTATAACGTTCTTTCAAATGAGACAATAAAAATTTTTGTTGCCATTGTCCTTTAAAATAAATAAATGCTGAAATGAAGAGGTTTTATTTGTTTGTTTATGAGTCTTTCACTCATTGTTTGGCGGATTTCCCAACACGCTACAGCTATTTCCCAATTGATAGGGGATCCAAGGTAGCTACGATTTTGACGTCCTTATCCGAGAAGACGCAAACGTCTAACCATGCGTTTAATGCATGTAAAGGTACAGTAGCACTTTCTCTTCAATTATTTTAAGATCTTGAGTGGAGATCCGACCAAGGATTGAACCCGCGTCTCCCAACTTGAAAGACAAGCGCGGTGACCATGACACCACAAAGTCAAAGAGAAAATGTTAAATGGGGTCAGAAATTCACTACATTTTGCTTATATTGCTGTAAATATGGCGTGAATTTTAAAGCATACATCATTGATAATTGTTTTTAATGGACCTTTTCAAAAAGTCTGCCTTGTGACGTAGTTTGTCGATAAATACTATCTTTTGGCCATCAGGCAAGCCAAATGGCTGTGCGATATCTTCCTTTATCCGCAAATACGTCACAAGGCAGACTTCTTAAAAAGGTCTGTTGACAATTGCGGTGCCCGTGCCATTTTTGGCACCGCATTATATTCTGCCTGTGAGTTTGTCCGTTTGTTTGTTTGTTTGTTAGTTTGTTAGTTTGTTCGCATCAATACGTTTCCTTAACCGCCTACCAAAAATTCCTTGCACGTGCTCGGAATTTATTAATTATTATTAATCGTGTACACTCATGATGATCGACAAGTTTGCTCAGCTTTATCTCTGGTTTTAAGCGTCAAACAAGGACAAAAATACCACAGTTCAAATCAGCGTGTAAAGTTGTGTTTACGGATGGAAAATTGATTTCAAAATTGACTTCTATTCTAGGTATTTGTCGCCTTTGAAAGACAAAAGCCGCTCAAAATAATCCTTCACGTTTTCCGAATTCCTTTTTTCGAGGAAAGTTTTCTTTCGAATTACAACTCGAACTCTCACGATTGACATTTTGCTGCGTCTTATCTCTGGTTTTATGCGCCCAATAAGGACAAAAATACCACCGTTCGATTCAGTGTAAGAAATTATGCTCACAGATGTCAAATGTATTACTAAACTACAGTATTCTAGCGATTTATGGCCTTTGAAAGACAAGCGAAATTGTATTGTTCACAAATCGCTGAAAATTATTAAACATAATTAAAAGTGCAATACATTTGACCTTGATAACTTTCGTATTGTTGGTTTTCTCTTTTTCGGCCGTATACCAGTGGATTCGTCTCACTTTTGTCTTTATTTGGTTAGTAGTTTGAGCCCAAAATATTATATTTTGAATCTTTTAATGTGCAGTTTTAATAAGCAAAATTGTATTGTTTACAAATCGCTCAAAATTACTAAACTAATTAAAAATGCAGTCCGTTTGATCCTTGATAACTTCGGAATTGTTGGGTTTTCTCGTTTTCGGCCGTATGCCAGTCGATTCGTCTCACTTTTCTCTTCATTTTGATAGTATTTTGAGCCCAAAATATTTTATTTTGAAGGCTTTAAAACGCAGTTTCGACCCTAACGTACGGACCAACTGGCGGCCGACAGGAGAATGTAGCGTAGGGATTGCTGCGGGCATCAAAAGCAAATAGAACCACAGTAAAGAGCGCAAATTATATCAAGCACAGTGATTACTCGCAGCGACTAGTGAGCTGTAAATGGAACTGAAAAGAAGGACAAGAAGCAATATATATTGAAGTAGCAAAGATTGAAGTAGCAAAGACCAGGGGTTAAAGGGCAATCAGAGGTGACAGATATTAAACATGTGCGATTTCATATCAAGTCTGTAAAGTCATATCTGCTAGGTGCATTTACCACATTATATAGACTATATACACAGATTTATCACACTAAGAAACCAAAACTTTATAAAAAATATAGAACTGACAGTGGCCAAAGTCCAAAACAAATGTAAGCGTAACATTAGACGTCACATGAAAAAGCTTTAGAAATTCGATAAAAATTCGATGGTGGGTCCTCGCAGACCTCGCGCGCTCACTTTTCCCTCACTAGAAACTTCATGTATTAGCCAACAGGAGAAATCTAGGGGCCCCATCTAGCGTATTATTTCATATAAGTTTACTTGTAGGCGAAACGCCAGAAATGTTTTTTGCAGGGCACCGCATTTTAGTACTGTGTCTGGTTATTTACTATTATCTGAAGTTTCTCAACCGACAGATGCATTTAAATGAAGTTAATTTAAAACAAGGTAATTTCAAGAAGAACACGAAAAAGATTATAGGTTTTGTACGGTTTTCACCGCAATTAATACGCCACATAGAGAAGGAAGGCCTCTTATTATATTTATGGCTGTCGTTTTAGATGATTTGACTTCGGAAATGTTCTCTTCCTTTATTTCTTAAAAAAATGTCTATGGCCTGATCCGATCATAAGTTTAAAACTTTTACAAAGTATTGAACCAGAAAAATGGAATTTTTGATAATCACCATAGTGTTATATAAACTACTGAAAACAAATGATTGTGCGTCACTATGACTGACCCTGGGTCAAAATTAATAGTCACGATTGTCATGTGGTTTCCCAAAATATTTACTCTGTAAAAACGCCAAATATTGGAACTTCATTTTGTAAGTATACCTTACATGTAAGTACTAATTAAATACCTTCAGCCTTAAACTCGTTCAGCCTTAAACTCGCGTGCCCTAAATGGGATATTTTCGCGCAGGTTTAATTTCGCCACCTTCAAATGTCACAAAATTAGAAAATGATGGTCTCTCCTTACATGCCATTGAATACGTACTTAACTCACCAAAGCGCTTGTTAAAACGTTCAAGCCACTTGAACAGAAAACCCCAGAAGAAAGATAAACAAATTAATAAGATGCATGCTTCTCAAACTGTCAATATTTTGTGTCACAGTGGCCAACGTTTATATGCGAATTATTTTGGCGCATGTCACATCAGCCGTGGATGAATTTTCGCTGTGCGTCAATTTCGCACGGAATAATTTTCGCAATGCGTCAATTTTGTCCACCTACACTCTACAGTCTGCGCGAATTCGAATACCCCGCGAATTTAAATACAATTTAAAAAGGCATCAATAATTCACGAGGAAAAGACCAAGTCAAAGGAAAACACTGCTGTGTCCGAGGTTTTGTATGTGTTAAAAAATCATGTTCATTTAAATAAACTTTAGCTTTCATTTTCTCGGCTTTGATAACGTTTATTTTTAAATGTGTCGTTCTCTAAGCCATTTAGAAAGCTCGCAGTCCGTGCTTCATCAGACATACAACACTCGAGCTGCGCTTTCGTGTTTTATATCTGATAAAGCACGACTACTCGTATTTTAGTACGTAAGGTATATTTTAATAAAATGGCGTGGAGTATGTACTATTTAAAACACGGGCAGGATTGCTTTATGACTATCAGATATAAAAGCACAGATTGCTAGTCTGCGACTTATTAAACGATCCATGTTATGAGTCCATTGGCATTGGCGAAGTAATTTTAACTAAAATTAACGTTGTTTAAACCGAGCTAGATAATCACAGCTAAAGTTTATGTAAATTAAGATGATTTTTATAACATAGAAAACACCGAAACGGGAGCGATTTCCTTTGTCTTTTAATTTCCTCATGAATTACTAATGAGTTTCTGAAATACATATACTATGTACTACAATTCCGTACTGTACTGCTATATATAATTAATCGTATAGTATAATCAGAATACTGTAAACTAAATTAAAAGTCTAAAGTCGAATAGATACAACCTAAGAGAAAAATTTATTGAAGAAATATGTTTGATCAGAACCGCTATAAGGAAATATGATAGAAATGAAGTTAGTTAATAATCCAGAGAAAAGATTTGAATTGGTGCTCGACCCAGTTGACTCGATAGCTCAATTGGTACAGAATCTCTGCTCGGGTTACCTTAATATACGGGTTCAAATCCCGTTCGATTCAAGACTTGAATTAATGTTGACAACACGTGCAGTGTTAGGTTTTCTCATGTGTACACTGAATAATAAAACTGTTTGTTCACTTGAACAGCTTCGAATTCCAGTTTAAAAATATTCTTTTATCACCAATGTACGTTCGACGTACGTGGTGTTTTCAAAACTTCGTTGTCATTTTCATAGACTCAAATATATGTAGTGGTACTAGTGGTACTCCATGAACGTGATGTTTTGATGGGAACAAAACTCCTACTGACTGCATTATTGCCCATGCATTGGAAACACCCTGACGTGGGGTCTAGTTTAGTAATAATAGTGTTCTAGAATATGCTGTCATAGTTTGTTTCGAAACCACCTAAACTACCAAAAAAGATTTGTAACCTTCGAGGTCCAGAGCTTTAGATACGAACTGTGGCAACTTATTTGTTATTATTCGAAAATTTCGAACCTTTCAAGAAAGTACGCCCAACACGCTTCCTATATTGATACTGCCTTTAATGGCCTGTTCAATGGTCTCAGTTTGTCCGCTTTACATTCCTGATGTGACCGGAAAATACTCAATTAGTGAAAATAAACGCCCTCTCAGAGATCGCGTGCTATGTCGGCAGGGCGGCAATCTGTGTTGATATAATAACCACAATATCCTTCCGACGTAACTCATGTTGAAATAGCACTGTCATACAGTATATAACATCAGTGATACATGCACGCATATAGTAGACTATGACTCAGTGTGATGCTACGACGCTTACTTGACCTGACGTTATTGTGAACAAAACATATCTAATAATTAAAACGAGACAGTGTTAGCCTTTCAACATGAATAATTGTTTCCCGTACTGTTTATCATTGCTAGTTTTGTTCTGTTTGCTACCGACGTGCACCTTGGCGGCGCAAAATACAACAAGTAACCACACTGAACCAGAGGAACAACACTCTTTCACAGAAGAACTACTGGAACATTTCTTTGAAGATTATGGCGACGAAAATGGGAATATTATAGCGTCGCAATTGTGTAATTTTACCCAGAAGTTGAGTGCATGTAGTGCCACAACAAGCATTGACCCACATGGTCATGGTGCTGAGGAAAATGTAGTTGAAGAGACGCATGAGGAATTAATGGAACATGGTGAGGATGAAGAGGAACACGAAGAGGAAGAAGGACAGGTAAGGAAGCTACAAACACGACCAATGTTATTCTCGCTAATTTTTGCGGCGTTTTGTGAGCGTAAAACTTTTTATTAAACTTAACACGAGCTTTCGACAGGCAGTCTTTGATATTATTGCTTTTCAAAGACTACAGACTGACTGTCGAAATTAGCTATTATTAAATAAAATTAATTGTTTACGCCAGGAAAACGTCTCAAAAATTACAAATAGCAAGAATGTTTATTTTATGCGAGCATTTTCGACGATGTAGTATGAATTTAAGTGGAAATGAATCATACGAAATTTATTAACTGTATTGAGTACTTGAAACCTGTTGTAGATACTTTCAATTAAATTTTACTGTTCTTATTAAATTAAAGAATCAAAACGCCTCATTTACGTTGCAAATATATCTTGCGTATCCAAATCAAGTGTTTACGTAACAAATGAAACGTAAAACATATCGAAGAGTTGGTTAATAAAGCTCACTTGATCACGGTTAAACAATAGTATAGTTAAATTAATGATATAATCAATTTTATCAATTTTTTTGAGTGACCACACATGCAATGCATTCATGTCAAAAAACAATAACAATGTAGTATTACGACCTTCCAAACGAAATTCGATATCACCATACATGCAGTTTAACTAAATTTTCAGCGGGGGTGAGATTATCTTCCCATGCGAAGGATATATTATACGCATTGTCGCACCTAATCTCATCCGATGAGAGGATAATTTTTACCACGGTGACAGTGACTTTTCCCATTTAAAGTAGGAGAAAACGCAAGTTTGCCGTAAGTAGTAGAAATTTCACTTGAATTCTCCCTACTTTTTTTAAAACAACCATCATCGGAGATTTTTATACCGGTGTTTTTGTTGGGCTAATCCAGGGGCTGATTAACCTATAAAGCTGTTGCAACATGGTCAATAATCGATTTAATCCATTATCTTCAAAACAATAAACATATAATTTGCGTTTATACTGCAGTATGTGGGAAATGGCTCGGTTAACTGAAATCCCGCGGGGCAAAGACAACTCAGTTCGATCTCGCACAACGTAAGATGAAATTAATTCGTAGGAAGCAATAACAAACGTCCGTGTATTCGTGCTTTGCTTGTCGGAATGAAGTTGTTTTCCGTACCTCAAACGTATTTTTTCTCTCTTATAGTGTGCGGGAGTGTACAAAGTTTTAAGAGACAAAAATTACACTGAAACAAGTAGAATCAACGAAGATGAATTTTCCAAGCTATGCCCTGCATTGTACGCGTTATTTGTCAGCCAGATCAAGGAACAAACTCCTGAAGAAAGCGTAGAGAGTGAAGATAAATTATCCACGGGCGAATGTGAGTTTGTGCTAGACAAAGTACGATATACATGTTTAAATTTTACAAGACAGTGAAGCGATTTATTCCAAAGACGGATCAACTATATCATGCATGAATCCCTGACGCATAATCCTTCTGAAGAAGCATCAATCTTAATGCCAGTTTACACTTGCAGTTTTTGCTGCAATTTCTAGTTCGATTATCGTCTTCTGATGGATATGATTATGATTTGCGAATGGGCCAATTAATAATAATAATTCACTGATCTGATCCTGACTCATGGACAGCATATCACAATGATATTTCCGAAGATCTAGAAACTCAAGATGTTCCCCTTTCAACATGTTCCCCCCTCTCCCTCCCCATATGACCCGTCTGCCTGTCTGGCATGCAGAACGAACAATATCGTGTTTTCCTTTGCCCAATTTCGACTGACGGATTATCCGCCTCAACTCTTTTTCATGATATTTGTCCATGATATTTCAACTCTGAAGTGTTCCTTATCAATCGTTTCTTTAGTATGGGGTTATTCAACCGTCGCCATCACAATCATCAGTTTAAGTTCATTGCTTGTTATCGCCGTCATACCGTTATTGGGAAAATCTTTCTATAACAAAATTATGTCATTCTTGGTGGCTCTTGCTATTGGATGTTTAACTGGTGACGCCTTGCTACATCTTATACCTCATGTAAGTATGTGTATAGTGTATTGGTGGGCGATACTGGGATTTTAGAATCGATATTATTGATACCGATATCGAGAATGACAACACAAATAATATATATAATTTTTCTGTACACTTTAAAGCACGTGCAAAGTACCCTATCTATCCCTTAAATTATTCTGGGCATGTATATATATATATATATATATATATATATATATATATATATATATATATATATATATATATATATATATATATATATATATATATATATATAGCATGTGTATTTAGAATCTCCATCAACCTTTCACATCTGGAAAAATATTGCCACGCAGAATTTCGCTATCGTTAATGATTTTTGGCAGCGCAAACAAATGCGAAGCATGATAAATAGCTGGGATATACTTCATCTAAACATAGTCTCTAAAGCAATTAGACAGAATCACTCCATGATACTTATTTTATGAATATCAAAATCATGGATACTGAAAATAGTATTGATACCAATTGCTAAATTTTCAGCATCGATAGTATCGATCTTTTTATAAAGTATCATGCACCAACCAGTTTAACCCAGATAACATGCCTGTCGATTTACTTGTTTAATTGTCTTCTAATTTTTAGGTTTCCTCTTGGTTTAATACAAACGTTTCTTACTGTTGTAGTATTTGTTGTTTTTGAACTTAGGGACCGGTCATAAAGTAAAAGGTGGGGGGGGGGGGCTGGGAAAATCATATATTTGTTGTCTGCAATTTTGGTAGCCCACCCCCTTAATAGCTACTCGAAAATTTGTAGCCCACCCTTAAATTGGTGCTGAGAAATTATGACCCACTCTTTCAGAAAGGCGATAGATACCAGCGTTCCATTTTTCTGTTGCCAAATAGTTCTGTGTTACAATACTCAATAGCTATTCAAATGGTGTAATTAAATACAGAAAGGTCTTTCTTTGCATGGAACTTCCCATGCATACTACAGTATCTTTCAGCTCATAATTAGAGAACTTTAGTTTGACATTTACGGCTAACACCAAACCGCTAAGGGACCGGTCATAAAGTATTTACTAGGGGGTGTAGAGGATATTTTTGGGGGATACGAAAAAAACCCAAAAAAACTACAAATCTGATACATCTGAATTGTCAATGACAATGCTAGCAAGCTCACACAATTAGAACCTGTTAATGATTGAAAGGGGGGGGGGTATGAAAATTTTCACTTACATTGAAGGGGGTTACGGAAATTTTTCCATAGGTTTTTGGGAGGGTAGGGAAATATGTTCTTGAAATTTCATTTATCCTCCACCCCCCTATAGTAATTACTTTATGACCGGTCCCTAACGATATTTGTGATTTAACTACGCTCTCATAGAAATTACACTAATTTTGTTACATAATAAACATCCTGCACACAGCTCGTGACATTTAAC
>CACRXK020004803.1:0-21041 GCA_902702795.2 Paramuricea clavata | reverse complement strand
ATTCTCACTTCCGGCGAGCGCTGGCAAGTGTCGTTCTGAAATTTAATAAGGAAAGAGATAGGAAAACGCCGTTCGAAAGACGAAAAATTGTTTTTTTAAAAAATCTACGCTACCGACGGCTATTTTTGGAATTAATTCTTCAAGAGTAACGGTAAGCGATCACTTTTATTGATTTCTTTTTATTAAAAGTGTTAATATAACATTTTATTTAGCAAAAGTTTGTTTTTTTCCCTATCTACTTCTTACTAAAATCGTGAAATACACTTGCTGGGAATTTCAGATGCTCGTGCATAAATAACAAAACAGCGAATGATATAAATGCCTCAAAACATAACTCTCGCATAAAAAAAAACATGAATACTTCTATAATATGTATAGTTTTATTCCTCTGCATTATCAAAAATTAATAAAATAGTGAATTAATACAATTTTAAAGTTTATTTAATCCGTGTGACACATTTTCACAGGAGATTCACATCTGTATTACCTCATCTGTGACCTGGGCCACAGATGAGGTAATACAGATGTGAATCTCCTGTGAAAATGTGTCACACGGATTAAATAAACTTTAAAATTGTATTAATTCACTATTTTATTAATTTTTGATAATGCAGAGGAATAAAACTATACATATTATAGAAGTATTCATGTTTTTTCTATGCGAGAGTTATGTTTTGAGGCATTTATATCATTCGCTGTTTTGTTATTTTAATATACACGAGCATCTGAAATTCCCAGCAAGTGTATTTCACGATTTTAATAAGAAGTAGACAGGGAAAAAAAAAAACTTTTGCTAAATAAAATGTTATATTAACACTTTTAATAAAAAGAAATCAATAAAAGTGATCGCTTACCGTTACTCTTGAAGAATTAATTCCAAAAATAGCCGTCGGTAGCGTAGACTTTTTAAAAAAACAATTTTTCGTCTTTCGAACGGCGTTTTCCTATCTCTTTCCTTATTAAATTTCAGAACGACACTTGCCAGCGCTCGCCGGAAGTGAGAATTCCGTGTGACACAAAACAATCAGCAATTTCACAGGAGATTCACATCTGTACTTTATACCTCATCTGTGCCTGGGCGCTGGTTCGACGTCTTCAGTTGACGGATAATCCGTCTAGATAAGATAAGATAAAACTTTATTTAGACACGCTTACTCCTTCAGCAAATGCTGATTTCCAAGGAGGGCGTGCAAATTTAAAAGGTACATGAATAAAGTAACATAACACACACTAATAATATAAATATTATATATATAACAAAGAGTACAATCGATCTAAAGCAGGCTAGTGTCAGCAATCAAGGTATTAAATGAATTCAAACAATCTGCAATTCTCAGATTGCCAGATAATTCATTCCAAAGTTTCGCACCGTCTGAAGCAAACTGCGTTCGTACACCGACGAATCCGGCACCAGAAACTTGAATTGTCATTTTTTCCACAGATGATACATGAATGTTTGCAGGTTTATATGTATGTATATATTTTCTCTTTCAGTCGAAGAGTGCCTCGGCAGACGAATCGTCCGTCCAGCCACAGAGTACATACATATATCTCCTCTGTATGTATCTCCTCTGTGGATATATGTATCTCTTGCTCTTGTCTTTTATTTGTATAAATCTGTTTTAAACCATGATAATAAATTACATGAACTTCTTCCTGATCCTGTTTACCATAAAAATCATCTTAGGAACCCTCGAAAGTATCCACTTTTTAAATGTAGACCAGAACGTTTCAAAAACAATTTTATCCCATATTGTGTCAAAAAATGGGATTCAATTGAGATGACCCACTCAAACTAATGTTAATCTAATCTTCAAGTCAGTACATTTATATATATACGAATCGTTAACCTTTAAAAACCTTTTAACTCGTAAATAGTATGGCTACTTTTACCAATTTGTAATTCCACATTTTTCAGGTCGCTGGCCACGCCATGCACCTGCCATTTGGAAATTTTAATAAATCATTCAAAAAATCTCCTCTGTGGTCCAGCCGCGCGTTTTTGGCCGACGCGTCAATTTCGTGACATCATAATCAGCAACTCACGTCGCAACGCACGAGACAAAAACGACACACTCAGACAATGAATATACAACAAACATGAATTAAAATTCACAAAATAATGGAGAATGCTTAAAGACCTGCTTTGTGGCTTGGATTTCATGAGTAAGTCTAAAAATAAATCGACCAGTTCCCCTGATGTTTCTACGGAGAAACCACCGATTACGATCGAGGAAATAGATTGCGAGAGACGAGGATATAAGTTGACTCACAAGACGCTAGGTGTTGGAGCTTATGCTAAAGTGAAACTGGCTTATGTCTCGCCGAATAAGAAAGCGAAACATCCATGTTTGAGAACTAATTTGGACAATAAAGACGATAATAGGGTGAGTATTTGTTTGCGCGGGGATTATGCAAATGAGTTACGAACTATCTGTGTAATCCGTCTATACTCAGACGAACTTACTTGCCTAGTTTGTATTGTTGCAGGTTGCCATTAAGATAATTTCCAAGAAAAATGCCCCAGCTGAATATCTTGAGAAGTTCATGCCTCGAGAGATTGACGCACTGAATGCGACGTGTAGACATCGTAATGTTGTGAGTACTGGCTTTCTTTCGCTTTGATTAGAGTCGTTCAGATTTGACCTTCACTAACGCTACCTCTCACTGGCTTAATACGCATTTGATTGGTTAGTTGAGTAGATTAACGCATTTGACTGGTTAATCGGGTAGATTAACGCATTTGATTGGTTAGTGGTAGCGGTAGTGTTAAGTCAAAATCTGAACCTCTCCTATTGATTAGTTTCCTACAGTATATGCTTCCAGTTGTCTCTATCAAACACCGCAAATTCTTCTGCGGGTACTTCTGTTTCCCCCTGGCTTTTACAGTATCATTGACCCTTTCTGGCCTTTATACTGGACATCCAGCAAAGAATTAAGAACCGCTTAAAACTGATAGAGTTGCCCAGTATAAAGTGAGTTTAGTGTAGGTTGATCCAACAAGGGATTGTCCTTACTGGACGTCTAGGGAGAACAGTTTGGAAGTGATAGAGACTTACCTTTCAAACACCTTTCTTATACACACTTTACCATACATACAGATCACACTTTATGAGACATTTCGTTCGGAGACAAAGATCTACCTAGTGATGGAGTACGCAGCGAAAGGTGATCTTCTGGAGTATATCAACTCAAAGACAAGACGAGGTCAGCCATTGACGGAAGTGAAAGCAAAATTCCTGTTTCGACAACTAGTATTAGGAATCACACATTGTCATCAGAGAAATGTTGTACACAGGTAAGAATGACACAAGTCTATTGGTCGTTTGGTTTGTCGGTAGGCCGATCGATCAGTCGGTTGGTGTCGTTGGTTAGTTGGCTTCTTGGTCGGTCGTTTGGTGTCGACATTTACTGGTGCGCTGTCCAGTAACGCTTATTGAAACTCAAAGCAAATTTAATTTCTGTTATCTAGGGACCTAAAGTGCGAAAATGTTCTTCTTGACGAAAATGACCTGATCAAAGTTACAGATTTCGGTTTTGCGACCAGATATCCAACCAGCAAGTGTCAGTTTCTCGACACATTCTGTGGAAGTTATGCCTACGCCGCACCGGAGATCCTCTCGGCTTGTAAATATGATGGAAAGCTTGCTGATATATGGAGTTTGTAAGTAAACATTGTTTGTCCTCATAACTCGAGGGCTCATGATCATAGTGGGCAACTTTTGCCTAAAACTGTCGCATGCAACCTGCTCACAACTTGAGTTGTACTCGAGTCGTGTAAATCAAGCACACAACTTTCCTACACACATAAAAACGCACAAGTTGTTACAGTTCTGCAAACAAGTTGTTACAAATCTGTTCACAAGCTGTCGACAAGTTGTGTTCGCACTGCTTGTTCCAAGTTATTGTAACAATTCCAAGTTATTGTAACAAGTTTGGAACAAGCTGTTAACAACTTGTAACAAGTTTGATGGCATTATCAGACCAGTAGCAAAGTTGTTCTAACAAGTCTGATACAGGCATAAGGTTGACGACACAAGGTTGTAACAATATTGTTATATCATGACTTGTTGACAACTTGGGACAAGCAGTGCGAACACAACTTGTTGGCAGACTTGCTACAAGATGTAAGACTTTTACGAGTGTACGTTGTAGCAGTGATACTACAGGAGGAAACCTAAACTTAACTAATTAAATTTATTAATACAGGATAACCCTTTACGAAAAAATCGGTCGTTGGTTTATAGAGTCAAACTAGAAACACTCTTCTCGCGCCTGACTGAGGATTTGCAGAAATCAAACCTCGGTCACAGACGCTATACGCTGCCAAAACCCTGCGAGATCGTACAACTTGTTCTAGCGAGGCAAATATTCTTAACATACCATTAATTTTGCAAATCAATATCATTGATAATGCTATCTTTTATTGTAGAGGTGTTATCTTATTTGCAATGACCTGTGGTAAATTGCCTTACAATGATAAAAGTCTGAAGTATCTGATTGAACAAACGAAAAAGAAAGTACTTTTTCCTGAAAAATTAAATTTATCTTCAGGTAAGCCGAGCGCACATTTTTCCTTAACTCATGAAAAAAATCCCTCTGGCTCCGGGTCAGGTGTCCTCATGAGTTATGAGGACACTTGATCCAGAGGGATTTTAGTCACTTTGCGGTCAGTGGTTTCACCAAGCATTACAGGTCAGCAGATTGTAGTCAACTTCAGAAATGTTGACACTTAATAGACCTTTCCCCTTTTGAGTGAAATTTTGATCTAGACAAGTCTGGACAAAAATTTCATCACAGCTTGAAAGAGCATCACAAAATTAGTAATATTCTGAAGTTTCGTTGCGAAATGTTGTAAAATGCGGATAATATAGCCTTGCGAAGTTTGCCGTTTTTCAGTCATTTTGTATTACAAATGGGAAATTGATAATCAGTGGTAAAAATGGTATGTATTTCCCGTTTGTAATACAAAATGACTGAAAATGGCAAACTTCGCAAGGCTATATTATCCGCATTTTACAACATTTCGCAACGAAACTTCGGAATATTACTAATTTTGTGATGCTCTTTCAAGCTGTGATGAAATTTTTGTCCAGGCATATCTAGATCAAAATTTCACTCATAAGGGGAAAGGTCTATTGTAGGAAAAGAAAATGAAACTACACAGTCTTTCTATTTATTTGCCTCCAAATACAAGACTACTACATATAATGAAAAGAATTAACCCATCTATCGCACGATAGTAATCAGTGAAAGTTGTGAAACTCATATTGATGAACTTTTTTCAGAACTTCGCGGGTTGATTCATGGCATTCTCGTGTATGATGCGAACTCGAGAATGTCACTTCATGAAATTTTGTTTCATCCCTGGCTGGCCATGACTAAAGTACCCAAACAGGTATAAAACACTTAATTAACTTCATCTGTTTATTTATGCTGGTTAGCTCTATCAGTTCCAAACTGTTCTTCCTAGAGATCCAATAAGAATCATCTCGTATTGATCCAGTGTTACTACAGGAGGAACACTAAACTAATCTAACTTTATTTATACTGGTTAGCTCTATCAGTTCTAAACTGTTCTTCCTAGAGATCCAATAAGAATCATCTCGTATTGATCCAGTGTTACTACAGGAGGAACACTAAACTAAACAAACTCTATTTGTACTGGATAGCTTTATCAGTTCTAAACTGTCCTTTCTAGAGATCCAGTAAGAGTCATCCCTTATTGATCCTGTGTTACTACAGGAGGAAACCTAAACTAACTTTATTTATACTGAATAGCTCTATCAGTTCTAAACTGTTGTTTCTAGAGATCCAGCACATATGCAGTTGTCTAATTATAATTTCACCAAATGAAACCCCACGTGACAGACACATGCACCAACCAATGTGCTTCCAACATCCCATTTCATGTTTTAGGCGCCATCTTGTACAGCAACTCGTAAAATATATCGCTCGGAAAACGAAGGTGAGAACAAACCAACACCCTGTGTTACTGGCACTGGGACGGTTGCCTTGGAGAGAAGACCCAGGCCTTTAGGAGTACCTCGGCCACAGAAGAAGCCACGAAGACCACCTGTGCCCTCACCCGTGCAGTTCCTAGGTATGTGAGTGCATGGAACTATCATTTAACAAGAATACACGATTCCTGGTTGGTTGCTGTAAGAGTTACTGGGCAGCAGTTGGTGGTCAGCTTCAGTAATGTTGACATTTATAGAGCAAGAAAATGAAACTACATCTCTCAATGGACCATTTGCATTATAGACTAAGTTTTGATCTCAACAAGTCTAGATAAAAATTTCATCACAGCTTGAAAGAGCATCACAAAATTAGTAATATTCCAAAGTTTCGTTGTGAAATGTTGTAAAATGCGGATAATATAGCCTTGCGAAATTTGCCGTTTTTCAGTCATTTTCTATTACAAACGGGAAATTGACAGCCCCAAAGGGTATTGGGCTGTCAATTTCCCCCGCGTAATGCAACATGACTGAAAAACGGCAAACTTCGCAAGGCTATATTATCCGCATTTTACAACATTTCACAACGAAACTTTGGAATATTACTAATTTTGTGATGCTCTTTCAAGCTGTGATGAAATTTTTATCTAGACTTGTTGAGATCAAAATTTAGTCTAAGATGCAAATGGTCCATTCTATTTATTTGCCACCAAATACAAGGTTACTACATACAATGAAAAGAATTAACATTATTTTCTGATAACATCATAACTGCAGGTTGTCCAGGTTGACCACCAGCTGCTGCACGATAGTGCTTAACCCAAATAAAGTTTAGCGTTTGATTACTAAAAAAAAATTTCAAAAACGGCGTTTATATTTCAGTTGCTACGCAACGTGAAAACTCGATTCGAAAATCAGCTATACCATCGGGCACTTGGAGCCCGCTGTCAAGTACACCCGAACCAGGTCACGTGGCGAAAATCATGCGGGATAGAAATAACAATGACGTTATGAAGCTATTAATGACAGCGGGGCCAGAGCGGCCTGCCACACCCACTAGGTTATATAAACTAGCACCTTCTGAACAGCGGCAAAAGGTCATCACTGCTTACCAGGCCCCCACTTCTTCTCCGGTTGTACGGCCGCGGACTGGGGCGAGTGCACAGGGTAACCAAGGCAACAAGATGACGTCAGCGGCGCAAGATGGCGGGAATAAGTATGCGGCTATGAAGAGCGGTGTGTTTTTGAGAACGTTTCACACTCTGTATCGATGTAACAAGGCGGAGGATGAAATCAAGGAACAGTGGAATGACGAAGCAGGATTGGACATACAGCAAGGTAGGACGATGTCAACGTACAATCATGGACATAACTGGTTGAGACAACCTTCCCTCTGTACAAATGATATATTAATATTCCCCTTATGATTAATTCCATGTTGAGTCATCTTGCGCTTCTTAAGTCCCCACTCCTCCAACTCAATGTCGAGCTTGTGTCATGGTAAATTACCAAAAGTTGTTTCGGTGTTGTTTCCAATATTGAACGGGGGGAGGGGGCGGGGTGACAAAATTTGTTTTGTAAATGTTCATTAGCTTTGCAATATTGGCTGGAACGATCCGGCTCAAGGGTTAAGGGTTGCCTCTTGGATCTTGACCAAAAATCTTCTCAATCATTTTAGCTCAACCGCGAAACGTGGATTACGGCAGTTCAGACAAATATAACTTTCCCCCAGTATCTGGCCGCGCAGGCCACGAAGAAAATTACACCCACCAGTACCACCAACGAGCCTCGTCGTGTCGTCGCTATTCCGCGTGGAAAACCCCGATAACTTCGTCAAAAAATAGAAAACTTGCCATCTTATCTCGGTCGGGTAAAAATTCGTCATCGGGAACTCGTTCAAGTCGAAGCGCTGGCTACGAAGCGAGCAGAGAGCGAGGCGACACCAGTCCTTGTTGTAGAAAAACGTTTGCAAGCGTCTCGCAACCCAAGCAATTAGTTTCGAAATTAACTGTACATGTTGTGAAATAGTAAGGGGTGAATGTTTGATGTTTATTGCATATCTTAGCGTCTCAATGAGGCCAAGGGTTGGTTTGAGGCAAAACTATTATTGAATTGTTGTAAATTATGAAAGTGTAGTAGAGAATATTAAACGCTAAAATAAAGGGAAAGTTGTGAATTGTTGCTTTGAAGCCCGATACAGACGAGAAAGATTTTCTTTGCAAAATTTTCCAACTTGTCAGAATAAATTTTGTCAGAGGGCAGGCAATACATCCTTTCGATAATTACGTCACAACTACACTGTTTTCAACTTAGGACCACCTTAAATGGAATGGATTTCAAGTTTGTTTCTCACGGGCTATGGGGAGATCTAGAAGCAGAACATCCTTCTTCAACACAATCGTAAAAAAGAATTTTGGATTTTGACCAATAAATGTGCGAATAAGCTTTAACACGAAAATGAGGCTCCCGCGCTGCCCCTGGAGCCTCGTTTTCGTGTTACAGCTTATTTGCACATTTATTGGTCAAAATCCAAAATTCTTTTTGATGATTGTGTTGAAGAAGGAAGTTCTGCTTCTCTCTCCATAGCACGTGAGAAACAAACTTGATATCCATTCCATTTAAGGTGGTCCTAAGTTGAAAACAGTGTAGTTGTGACGTAATTATCGAAAGGGTGTATTCAACCAATCACTCAACAGTAAATTTATTTCAGTCTTATTGCATTCAGGTGGCAAAATGGCGCAAAATTTAACAACCTGTTTGCGGGCAACGAAACGCATCCCTCAGAAAAGTAGGGACATCATGCATGCACTCGATACATGATACAGATTACAGGTGCCCTTTCATAAATATTTTCTCAAAACGAGCAGGTTCTGTTGTAAATATAGCGACATGATTGCCATAAATAGAACATTTATTTAGGATTAGATATGTTTTGCCTTTTATACCATGTTTGAAATTGATTTCATCAACTGTTAAACGTTTCTTATTTAAAACACTGTTGAGGAAGAGGAAAATAACTAATACTGACACAAAACATCCTACAACCATGAAATAGGACGTACATTTATTAATATAGTAGGATTTTAAGATTTAGAACATACTTTATAAATACAGCAAGTACCCGCATTTCAGTAAACACTTTCGCCGGAAACATCAGCCGACATTTTATCCTCAACCTTTTACGACTTTCGACTCACAATGTTCACTAAATATAATTTAAAGTCTTCTTTATTTATATGAATCATGTTTTATTTTTATATCGCTTTTTAAAACTTTTTTTTGCGGTTTACGGTTGTTTAACCGTCCGAAAACCACATGCTGTCTGGTTCCGTGCGAAGCTAACCGCACACGCTCGTGTATCGACAAGCAAGACTAAACACACACGATTTTGACATGGCATGAAACTTTGTGGACTTGTTTAAGCAAGTGTGGCATAAAATGTATCAAATTTGAGATCTTTTAAGCAACTTTTTGTCATGCTGAAGTTATTTTCCAATACAAGCAAGCAGGCGAGAACGCTAAAATGGTGCACAGTAACTTCGTTCGAAAACAATTTTGCATTTATGTCAAAATAATTCTCGTAGCAAGTATTGTTGTTTATTTTCTATCGGTAATCGTCAGCTTTATCCCGAGCGCGAATAGACGAACCAAGTTTAAAGAAAATGGACAAAAAGAAACCAAACTGATGACCAGTTCGACATCAGTGAAATTGACAAAACTTGAAACTAAAGGTTACGGGACATCGAATTATGAATCGTCATTTCTCGGTCGGTGGACGGCTTTGGCGAAAGATATTTTTGCTAAAAATGCTGGACTAAACGTTAACACCGAACTTCAAGGCAAACTAAACGTCCATCGTTGGTATTCGATTTGTGGCAATACTGTAGACAATCTAAGGCGGCATATTTTATTTCCAAAGCATCCGAAACTACGCACCACAACTTCACTGCTTCGAATGCGGACAACGCTTCGCGATTTCGGACAGCGAATTTTTGGTTACATTCATCCGCAGTTAAGTGGCACCTATCAATTCGCAGTGTCGTCCGACGATTTTTCGGAGGTCTGGTTAAGTAATGATGTCACTCCGAATAAGACGAACTTGATCTGTCAAGTGGGTGGCATGTATAAGGGTGTTTACATCAAGGGCTCGACCAGACCTGGACAATTTGACAAGTATCTCAGTCAAATATCACAGTATATTTATCTCGAAGGAGGTAAGTGGAAAACTTGAGTTCTAAAAGCTAAGTAAGTAAGTGGGGATATGGTAATCATCTTTTGGACCATTTGCATTATAGACTAAATTTTGATCTAGACAAAAATTTCATCACAGCTTGAAAGAGCATCACAAAATTAGTAATATTCCAAAGTTTCGTTGCGAAATGTTGTAAAATGCGGATAATATAGCCTTGCGAAGTTTGCCGTTTTTCAGTCATTTTGTATTACAAACGGGAAATTGATGCCCCAACACCCGATTGGGCTGTCAATTTCCCGTGCATAATAAAAAATGACTGAAAAACGGAAAACTTCGCAAGGCTATATTATCCGCATTTTACAACATTTCGCAACGAAACTTTGGAATATTACTAATTTTGTGATGCTCTTTCAAGCTGTGATGAAATTTTTGTCTAGATCAAAATTAGTCTATGATGCAAATGGTCCATTGCACGGAGATATTTGAATGCTACGTTCTCAAACTAGGACATTACATTTTCAATTAACATGCGTATAGAAATCAGATTGTGTTGCAATTTTGTTGCCGTATTACCCCACCTTAAGGACGCCTCTGGCAGTCACCTTATGACTAGTCACCTACTGCTCTAAGGATCCTCAAACGATCTGGTGCCCCAGCCAATGATTTAATAACGGTCTTTTGTGCATTTATTCGTCCAGTTTTGGAATACGCCTCACCTGTATGGCATTTTTCTCTCCCTCAATTCCTCGCTGATCAAATCGAGAGTATACAAAAACGTGCATTGAAAATCGCTTTCCCCCAGTCCTCCTCCTAAGAAACACTGGCCTTCTTACACTTTACCAGCGAAGAGAGAATCAGTGCTTGTCATTCTATAAGAATATCCATCAACACTCAGACGATAAGTTGAGAACGCTACTTCCCAGTGCTATATCTCACAAATTCAGTCTAAGAAATAAACGCACTTATCCTATGTATAAGTGCAAAACTGACCGATATAAGAACAGTTTTATCCCAAAGTGTGTTAGAAACTGGGACCGACCATAGACATAACAAAATATTTTATAGTACATATCATTAATATAGTTTATATTATAGTAGTTTTAAATTGAACTTTTTGCAAATTTAAAAATTTTAATACTATCTATGTAATATCACGGTTTTTAAATTTTTATTAATTTACAATGTGGTAATTATTAAAATCAATCAATCAATGTCTGATCATGGAGCACAGCTACGGTGAAAGGGTCATGATCAGTTGCAACTTGGGGGCTAATCTTAACCCACCCTGTCAATATTCCCTGTGGAAGGAAACCAGAGTACCCGCCGAAGAAAACCCACGACTTTCGGTGGAGCGTTGACGGTTATAATTTAATGATTCAGATCTTTAATCTTTATTTTGAGTCGTGTGTGCGCAGCGATGCGAAACGTGAGAGAATGAACACGAGCACGAAGCCATTGAGGCAATCCACTAAAATGTCTCGGCATCAACTATTTCGCTGACCTCAGAATGACATTTCGTCAAAACGTTTTTCTTCAAGATTGGTTTAGAAACAAATTTGGAGTAGGGTTAGGTTAGTGTTAGGGTAAGGGTTAGAGTTAGTGTTTGGAGTAGGGTTAGTGTTAGTAAAACCGTTGCTTTGTTACGTTTTGTCACTCTGAGGCCAGCGAAATAATCTCTTCCAAATTTCTCATTGAACTTTTTTAGATCGAAAGTACTACTTTGAAATTTTACACAAACAAGGTGAAGGCCAAGGTCACCTACATATAGCGTGGAAAATGCCCGGATGGGAATACTTCACAATAATCACAAAGGAATTTTTATCGTTGTTTACAAAAGAGGAACAAGGCCATTCATTGGTCGATCCGGAAGATCACGTGCTCTCTGACGAAATGGTACTCGAACATCACAAACATGTTCGTTCTAAATATCATAACTCAGGTGGATACCGAAACTTTACGAAGCTTACCCGAGCAGAGGCGATACCGCTGTTACGTCATCCTCCAAAAAAGTTGTCCGTATGTAACAAAGAGGAGCGGCAATTTCCTGTTAAGTTGAAGCGGTATCAAGGTATAAGGTATGCGCACATTGCAGGAATAACACAACTTGTAATACTTCAAATCCGACTATGAAGAGGAGGACTTGAAATCTAGTCCAGTCTGAATTACCCAGAGGTGAATTACCCTTTTCCCAAAAGAGATCACATTGCATTCTGGGATCGTTTGAAGGGACAAAATATGTGGAGACAGGCGTAAAATATGTGAAAGAGTAGAAGTGTGTACTATCAAAAACCAACTTTTTAGACGACCAAAAATGAAATATTTCCTTTTTACATTAATCACTTAATTTAAATGTGTGCTGCCATATTTCTTGTCCCTCCAACCTGGCATTCGCGCAACTAGACCCAGGACTTTGGGAAATGGCTAATTCACTACTTAATGTGAGGTGAATTACTTTTGATCCAGTCCAAGGACTGAATTAATTTTGATTCAGTCCTAGGACTGGGTCAATATACTTCATCAGGTATCCAGTATTATCATGTGAGCAAAATAAAGCAATATGGTTGGCTAATTTATACTCATGAATTATTAATGAGTTCGAGATTTGAGAAACATTGTAGCGATTTGCTTTTTTCCATCTGAGCAGGGCCGCCGAGAGGGGGGGGCAGGGGGGGCAAATTGCCCTGGGCCCCGAGGCTCTGGGGGCCCCTAGAAATTTAATGTTAGAAATTTAATGGGCCCCAGTCATTTTTTCGGGCAAAATATTTCTGTTTTCGGGCCAAAATATTTGTGTTTTGGGGGCAATGAACCGAAATTTGGTATGGAAAATTGCGGAAAAGTCCAACGAAAGCAATTATAACGCACCTAAAAAGAAATTATTGTCCGAAAAATTTTTTTCCGGAAAATTTTTTTGCAATAGGGGCCCCTAAAATTTTTTTTGCCACGGGCCCCCGCCAAGCTTTCGGCGGCCCTGCCTCTGAGTAATTAAGCCTGCTGCTGTAAGTCGAGGGCAGATATTTACTTAGACTTCTCTGTGCTTGCTTGAAAGCCCATGTTAGTAAAGCATAGATATCTTATATACACTAGATAGCGCATCTCTTTTAGTAAAAATGAAGCCACGAATATTCCAGCGGTTACTCCCATTTGAATAGATGGCGGCCATGTTGGTCGTTCCCACTTGCTAATAAACGCTTAAAAACAACAATAACTTTCATCATTTGAAAATGTATTTGGAATAGGTTTAACTTAATGTTTAAGTTCCCTGTTTAAGAAATAGAAAACATACGAATCTTCTCATTTCATGGGAACGACCTGAGACTGCAATCACGGCTTCAATTTTTGAATTGCAGAATAATTAGATGCACTATCTAGTGTATATAAGATATCTATGAAGTAGAGTCGTAGTTGGTTCTCTCCTGGTCCTCCAGTTTCCTCCCTCGCCAAAAACAAACCCTTAGGCCTTATTTGCCGAGGAAGTTTCCATGTATCCATAATAACCTTATTTGCCGAGGAAGTTTCCATAATCGTACCCTGTGTAGAAGTATAACGCATGTTAAATAAACTCCTATGAAATTACAATGCTTTGTAGATTTTCCGCGTAAAAACTATCTTTATATGTGAGAAATAAAAGTTTTCTTTATTGTTAAAAATAGGTACGCACAGATTCCCAACGTGTTCCCGCCTGATGGCTCAGATTTGGTCGTTCAAATTTGCCAGAGTGCTAAAAGTCCTGCTGAGTGCAAAGGGAATCCATTATTGGAAAAAGAGAAAGCTCATTCAATTGCACGGAGATATTTGAATGCTACGTTCTCAAAGTAGGACATTACACTTTGTTGTGTCTCAAACGTTGGGTCTAGCGTTTTCCATTAGCAATAGCAAACAATTAGCAATTGATCTTAATTAGTAATTTTTCACACATTAGGAGTTACTCTCTAATCTCGGTGATCAGAGTGGAAGACGTTTTGGAAAAGCACACGAAAGATCAGCGTTATTTCATAGAACTTGAAATTTTCGACAATACTGACAATAAAACATGGCGAGTTGCCGAAAATGTTGTTGAGAAATCCGTCTCGGGTGATCTATGTTACCCTGTTGAGTCGTCATGGGAACCTGACGTCACTGTCTACCTCATCATCACGGTGAAGAACCAGGGTGTATGGATACGTCATTTTATCGACAATATACTGGACATACAAGAAGCGACTGGTGATGAGAATATTCATCCAATTATTGTGGATTTTGGGAGTAGAGATTCGGATACGGACACATACTTGAAGCGAAGTCGGTTGAAGCATTATTCAGGTGAATAACTCTCCAACAGGGGCGAAACTAGCCCCTTCTAATTAGGGGGAGTCTGCTAGAATTGCCCTGCGAAAGCCGATGATGCCCTGCAGCAAAAATATTTTGGCCACTATTTCTCCCAAAAATGTTGGCGAGCGGGGAGGTATGGGAGGTCGGACAAATTCCTGTTTAAAACATGCATGAAACCCTTATTTTTTTACCAATGTCTGTAAAATTTAGGTCTATAAATTCTATTCAATTCCCTCTGGATGCCCTGGAATCTACTTAATAACTCTACATTCTATAATTTAAAATCTTTCATTGCCCTGCCAATCCAGATGATTTGTACTTGGGGGGGGGGGTCACACCCCACACACCCTCAAGTTTCGCCCCTGCTCTCCATATCTATTGGTCTCAGACAGTAAGAGTTACAAGGCAGCAGATGGTGGTAATATCAACACTTTTAAGCATTCCATCTATTTGCCTCCAAAATTCAATAGTACTACATGACTATACAGGATACTTTGCAAAATTCATGAATAATTGATAAGGCCGGCTACAAACAAATCACGACGCGGTATTTAGGTCACATGTGTGCACTTCTAAACCACATTAAAGATCAGTAAGTCGTATTAGAGGGACATTCATGAAAATTATGAATACTAATTCAGAAGCAGGGATGTTTATGATGTTTATCAATCCTAATTCAGATTTTAAATGCACGCTATTGAAGCGTGAGATTGTCCTCATGTGCAGTGAATACTAATGTGGACGCAGGGGCGAAACTTGAGGGGTGTGTGGGGGGGTGTTGCACCCCCCCCAAAATACGATTGGCAGGGCAATCAAAGGTCTCTGGCAGGGCAATCAATAGGGCAATCAAAAGTCAATTTTTTGGCAAATTGAGTGATTTTTCGAAAATTTGTGTTATGTTCCGAAAAATATAGGTTGTCCGGAAAATTTTTTTGACCCCTAAAATGTTACACAACAGACCGGGGGGAGGTCGCAGAAATAATTTTTCCGGAAAAAATTTTTGGGTACCAGTCGGGAAATTTTTGGCAGGGCAATTCTGGTTTTGGCAGGGCAATTCTGCCAGACACCCCCCTAATTAAAAGGGGCTAGTTTCGCCCCTGTGTGGACGTGGACTTGTACATGAAGCCAAGTTTTCTTTCTCGTTTTCAGTGATTCACAAGACAGGTCATTTCTACAAAACAGCAGCCATAAACGAAGCAGCAAATTCGGTGAAGAATGAGAACAGTATTATATTCTTGCTTGATCTGCACCTGGATTTGCCAGTCAACCTTATTCAAACCGTTCGTAAGGTAAACACAAAACACTGACCTATAAACTTCATACTCCAAGATATCAAGTAGTTGTTCTGCTTATTGTGTTGCATTAGCTGTCAAAGATGCAAAGAGAAACATATTCACGTGCACGAAGGATGGGGATAAATTCACGTGTTCCTGCATTTCTAAAACAGACAAACATGGAAACGAGGCCATTGGGGCAAAAATGCGATAAACAATAAATTATATTATTATACAAACTATCTTTTCTTTTTCACGTTTGTGGATCACCCCTCTCTAATATAAATCATGATCAGACCAATAGGCCATTGCATTGCACCAGTGCAAAAATGTTTTAAAATTGAATTAGCAATCAGAACTGATTTTCTTCGTTTTTTCTTTTAAGCACACAATCCAAGGGGACATGGCTTTCGTTCCACTTTTAACTCGGCTCATGTGCGGCAGTTCGCCAGATTTTCCTACAGGTCACTGGGAAGAACAAGGATACGGGCTTTTTGCCATCTATAAATCTGATTGGTCGAGATTTGGCGGAATGAACGTGAAGGAATTTTCTGACCACTGGGGTGGCGAAGATTGGGAGATGATAGACAGAGTCGTCGCTAAAAGTATCTTTGTTCATAAATTGAAAATGCCGGGACTCTTTCATTTCTTTCATAATAGACGAGGGATGTGGGACAAAGCGGTGTGAAAACAGCATCATGGATACTACTGGAGAGACTGTGTTGTCAGTTTCAAGCTTAGTCTTCTATCAATAAGAAGAGATGGCAATTCATAGATTTCCAAGGACAACAGTTTGGAACTGATAGCGCTTCCCAGCATAAAGTTTACTTACTTGCATATAGTTACATGTTATTGTATATAAGATCTTAATTACATTTATGTTTGGGTATTTTGTACAAAAAGTTCTTTGTAACAGGAACACGTAAATGTCAACTAGTTTGTAGAAAGTATTTATCAAACTTAAAGACCATGTCAAGTCCGTAATGTAAACAAATCCTTTGTTTACATTTTGAACTGCTATATTTGTAAAATAAGACCTACTAACTGAATATCTAACACTTTTCTGGCTCGCTATTGTAAATGAATATAAACTAGAGTGCGTTTCAATTCAAAAAAGTTGGAAAAATGCAACATTTGGGCAATGTTTATATCTGTGGGTCCTCCTTTGTTATGAGAAGAACTGATACGCAGAACGGACTTGACATGGTCTTTAAAGCATTTTTTCATGACTTCCGTAGTACTCGAATACAAAACAACAAAACAATATGAAAAAAGTAGCCGATAAAGACCTTAAATTTAACAATCCACATTGATGCAAAAATTCCGCGCCCATTTTACGCCGTAATTCCGCACCCCCGCGTCATTAGCGTCGTTACCATGGCAACAGTGCTCGCCATTGAGCCTGAGTTCTAGTTTGAAAAATTGAAAATATTTCCAAAACAAAATTTCCAAAATGGCGCTGCCAACGCTTGAGCCATACTGGATGAAACATTACAAAAATAAAACAGAACAGTTTCATGTACAACGTACACAACATGAGTCTGACTTCAGAAATAAATGGGAAGAGAATAGTAGATATTTTCAACGCTCTAATGTTGAAGCTACGAAGAAGAGAGCGTGGCAATCGGACCAATGTTTTAGAGAGAGGTTTGAGGCTATAATTTTTGTACGACTGTTTATCGATTATACATTGTAATTGTAGAGGAAACTGTAATGTCTAAAGGCTAAGGCATCATTTTAGTACAAATGACTTGACCCAGTAAATAAAAAGGGATTATATGAAAGCAAGGCTGTGCAATATTTCATCTTTCTGTTCTGTGATAATTTTTTTTGCAGCATGGGTGCACTGGACGCATTATATTCCAAAAATACGAAAAAAGAAAACCTCTCAGAAAGAAGGAAGAAACTCAGTGAGTTATTGTTGAATGAACAGAAACAACTAGAGGTGAGTGTTTGAGGAGTATTCAGAACCCCACTGGAATACCAGGATTCAAAGTCTGTCTGAGAATCTAGTATCCCACTTCTGGATACTGGTAATCAGGCCTCGAATTTCCCTGAAATCAATCGACGGCAATGGCGTTAAAAATTGCCATAGAACGTAACAGCTGTCTACGGCAATTTTGGCAGTTTCCACGGCATTTTTCAAATTACTGTAATAAAACTTTAATTTTATTGTTACTGTGGGTTTTTGACAAGCTAGAAACATGTCTACGTATTTCTTTAGTGTGTTTTTTTTTAAGAAAACTGAGACTAAAATAGTGATTTACGCATGATTTGATCAACATCTGAATTCAAGTTTCAAAGTAGTAATGCACAGTGAATAGTAGAAAAATTGCACTATAGGGCAAAAAATCGCTGTCGTTGCCGCAGTGATCCACGGCATTTTGTTCTCCCTTTGAGCCCTGCTGGTAATATCATAAATTTTGGCATGGCTGAATCATCAAAGTAAGTATACCGTACATATCTCTGGTTGTTATAAACTGCAATAACAACAGGAGACTCGACAACTAGACCACCAAGTTGGAAATCAAAGGCTGGTTATTTTCAAGAAAGCAGACTCAGACTCGTAGTGTTCAAAGCTATTGGGAGACCACCGGAGACATTTGCATCATGCCTGTATATTTAGTTTTTTTGCAGGTAGCCAAAAAAAAATTGCAGTTAGCCCCGTGTGGTCCAAACTTGCCCGGCTTCACTTGAAGCTTGCAAATTGCGACAGGGGACCGGGCACCGTAGAAATTGTTTTGAGTTATATTTCATATTGTCAAAATTGAGTGTCTGCTAATTTGCTGAAACCCAATTGCTCGAAAATTGTCGTATATCAAGCCGACAAGATTGTCGGCTGATGAATAAAATTCGGTCACAGAACAGGAAGTTTTTGATGGCATCATTTGATGAATTTACGTCTTGAGTACGACTCTTATTAAATCTGGTTGGTAAATATTGCAAAATGTATTCGGAAAAAATTGAAATTTTCTACTTTACTTAATTTAACATGCAACCTTCTGACCAGGGATTGCAGTTAGCTTCAGGCACTTGCAGGTAACGCCGCTACCTAGGATCCCAACATTTGACAGGCATGTTTAGCATTATCCAAGTGTTTTAAATTTTTTATTATCCAATAAGGATACAAGTCATTCACATTTTGGTATCCAAAACCAAATGTTAGATCCTGTGGATATCGGGATACTAATGAACACAAGTTGATGAACATGGTAGCTTTAATAGTTTTGTTTGTGGAAAAACCACGTAAATTTATTACTGCAAAGCTTTCGATCCGTACGCCTGATTAACAAACAAAACTATTATATGTTTTATCGCCATGCAAACGTACTAAGAACTTATGGTAGCTTTAATTTTGGTTTTAATAAAATTTCAGGTAGAACTTCGTCAACACAGGTCAGCAAGAGGTGGACAAGTACAAGATATGAAAACTAGGTATATATCTTGAATTATTATATACGCAAGGTCTGGATATGAGGTATTCTGCAATCTGATTGGTTCTCTACTAGCAAGATATTAGCTCATATCCTACTAGTAGAGAAAAACAAAATGGTGGCTCAAACAGAATTTCCAACGTTTTGCGAACGAGAAAACAGCAAGTTGTTTGCTTTTTATAGCCTTAATGAAAAAACTCCCACAAATTGTTTACAGGTTAGCAAATGAATTTTTACAATTTAAAATGGTTAAAAATGTATATTTTTGAAAAAATAATCGGCCGAAAGAGCAAAGATAAAAACATAAACAAAATAAAAAAAATATTGAAAGTATCCAAAAAGCAAAGTCTGTGAATTCAGACCTTGTGTATATAATAAAACAGTTATTCCACTCACTCTCGTCGAATATGAGCGATAGCCGATTTGGCGCTACGCGCCTCATTGGCTATCAGCTCATATTCGACTCGAGTTCGTAGAATAACTGTTAAATATCACATAGATATATTTTAAGTGTTTGTCTTACTGGGTCATTCCAGAAAACATCCATACCTCCCCCACAGAGGAAATTGGAAGTTAACCCCCATACCCTAATGGGTCGTTCCAGAAAAGATCCATACTCCCCTCACAGAGGAAATTTCTGCCGTCCGGAGGGGGAGGGGAGAAAAAATTGTTTCTGATAATCGTAAATGTATTAGGACATCCGAAGGGGGTAGGGGGGTTAACTTCCTATTTCCTCTGTGGGGGTGGTATGGATGTTTTCTGGAATGACCCAATACACTAACTTACTATTATCAGAAACAAATTTTTCTCCTCTCTCCCTCCGGACAGAAGAAGTGTCCACCATGGAGAGAGTGTGGATAATTTTCTTGAACAACCCATTGTTTTACCTATTCTCCAGGGCTGAAGATTTAAAATCTGCAAGGGAGGAAAGGCGACAGAAGGTACTGAATTATTTACTCTTGTATGGTTACTCCAAAAGACCATCATTTGTGTAATACATTATCTTTTGTATTACAGCTTGCTGATGAGAAATTATATGAGCACTGGCGACAAAATGCTCCAGAACTACGTCAGGTGAGCAATACTATTTTTTGACAAAGATTAATGTGCACCTAGTGAACCTATTTTTAATGCAAATCTATGTACACATAGTGTACCTATTTTTAACCTTGGATCCATGTACACATATCATGCCTATTTTTAACCTTGGTTCCATGTACACGTTGCATACCTACTTTTCACCCTTGGAGCCATGTAGGCCTAGTGTACCTATTTTTAACCCTTGGAGCCATGTACGCTTAGTGTACCTATTTTTAATCCAAACAAATCATGACACAGTATTTAGGTCACATGGGCGTATACTTGTAAACCGCATTAATTAAAGATCAGTAAGTCATGTTGACATGTTAGATGGATGTTTACGAAAGTTTTGAATACTAATTCAGAAGCAGGGATGTTTATGAGATTTTAAATGTATAATTCTAATGAAGCGTGAGATTGTCCCCATGGGCAGTGAATACTAAGCCCTGATACTAATAAAGTAAACAAATAAATTCATTTTACAAATATATTAAAATATTTGCAACTGATCTTTATGGGCGTTTAACAATGTAAGTACCCATAAAGATCGATCAGCTACTCATAACTGGTGCTTAAAAGATTTTTATTACACTTCACTTGGTTGAAACTGAATATTGGAGTGGATGGATAATCCATGTGACGAGATATGCACTTTTTATACCAAACCAGAAATGATTGCGAAAAATGCAACACCAGACTAGGACTGTTCGGTATACCGATATAGCGAAAATATCGTTATTAAATCAATATCGGTATATCGATACCGGATATTCAACCATACCGAAATTTCCGATAT